>PQWD01012817.1:0-107986 GCA_019425675.1 Leucinodes orbonalis | reverse complement strand
CTCACATCAGGTTGACTTCTTACCGTTGAGTTGAGTTGAGTGGTGAGTACTATTTCTCAAATTGACATTTGCCACTATTACGACTATTTTTTGGAACCTAAACCAATTCTATAGACCTTACCGTTTGCGTGCACCAGAGGTGAGGATTACAGCTTGAAAGTCAAGCTTCCAATAGCAATCCTTTCTCATTAATAATATTAGTATGGATTAAATTTTAAAATAGACGACAAATATTCATAGTTGCGTTTTGTTTTCGCAGAAAGAATGACTTCCTACAACTACTGATCGATGCAGCTGAAAAAGAACACTCTCACAATGAAGGATCTGTAGCGTGTAAGTATTAAATTAACAATAGGTTTAATCTTTATCGTCATAAAATCCTATCTAAGTTTCATGATTTTTTGTAATAGATTTGTTTATGACAATAAATGAGCAGGACGGTAAGTCCACTCACCTAATTATGACAGATGCAGTGTACGACAATACTACCTTGCGCCGTCACTCGGACAACAGATGTTAGGTCTCACATATCATACCGGTAATTTAACTAATTACAGTCGTTCCTTCGCAAAATGTAGCGTTTTGCGACCAGGGGACATTTTGCTAAAGGGACATTCTGCGAAGGAGCCACTTCAGTGTTCTCATCTTGAAAAACTACAAGTGCAAAACAAAAATCAAACTTCATCTTTTAGGTACCTACTGTAATGATATTATTTGCGATCTATTTATTATAACCTTTAACTTAATTTGACGAAACGACAGTGTTTAGTACCTAATGATAGACTTTTTAAATTACTGACTAATATATAAATCTACATCTGCGATAGATCCGACTAAGATTCAAACGTGGTCAGTCACGTGGTTATGGATACCTACATTTAAATAAATACTGCACGTAGACATATTCTATTTTAAATATGTATGTAGTTTAAAAAATGCGCAAAAATTCAAAGAATACATAGATCTCGAAACACTCATGTTTATTAAAGCACTCGAGTTCTGTTTTTTCTCAATAATTCAAACCCACCACTACTAGATTCTAAATATACCTATTAGTTAAGACACCTCTAAAATACAGGTAGCCGCTGTAGTTTCGAATAGCACAAGTTTGCAATTATATCTACATAAAAATTTAATTCAATATTGTTTGATTATATTTATTATAATGTTGATAATGAGAACGACAATAACACGAAGCATAAATTCCATAAAATAGTAAGAAATCACATAAGAACCATACCATATATACAATTGTTATAGCGAATAGATAGTTTCCTACCGTCTGATAATATATGATGTTTTTTGTAATTTCTCCGATATACCCTATTTTTGACCTAATTTATTTTGTTAAGTAGAAATACAATTCCTAATATAAAATATGGGATGCTTATTTTAGCTGATTTATTATAATTTTAAGGAGTTACTGCTGTTAGCCACAGCATATTGTTTTCTTTGTCGTGCAAAAACGCCAAATTATTCAATACTAGGTGGTAGACTCGTCTAGTAGGTGGGTAGGTAACCAACGCAGTGCCAGGTATCGTCCCGTAAAATAGAAGTTTTTAGGTTTTAGGATGAGGGCACTGTAGCTAGTAAAATTACCGGATATACGAGTAAAAGACCTAACATCTGTCTCTTGTCCTGGGTGTCAGGTGCAGTGCGGCGTTGATGATGAATTATAATTGTCTCCATCAAAGCTGCTCACGCGTATCACTTACCATCAGGTGAGCGTCTTAACCGTCCTGTACACTTCGTCGCAGTCAACTGCTAAACATCCCGAAAATACCGAAGACAATATTCAGATTCAATATGCGTTACATGTACTACTTTTATGCTTTATTTTTACACTAGCGGGTCGCTAGTGCGTCGCTAAAGCCCCTGCTTCGCACAGGTGCAATAGACATTTAAGGCTAGATTTACTGGTCCTCCACCAAGCGGCTATAAGCGATCTTTCGCAAGTCGTTGGTCTTTAGATTTTCTCTCGTATCCTAATTCCTGGTGCTAAAGTGTTACAGTTTCATGAACCTAGTGGGCACTGCATGAGGCTCCCGGCTGTATGCGGAAAGTTGCGCTTTAAGGGTACCATTATTTTCATTTCAGATTTGGACGACGACCATAGACGCGCAATCACTGCTCTTTCTAATAGCAGGCTACGAGACGTCAAGTACATTATTATCATTCGCCATACATGTACTCGCTACAAAACCTGAAATGCAAACCAAGTTGCGAGAACATGTTGAGAAGTTAACAGATGGTAAAGAAATAACATATGAATTGCTCAATCAAATGCCGTACCTAGAAGGATTCCTGCTAGGTAAGTCAGAACTGTTATCTATAGTTTACATGCAAATCTTATCAGTCAGTGATTATAATGAAATCATTCATTGCATCAGTTTCCAGCCTGTGAGAAATTATTAAGGTACTTTCAAGAAGCGCGCTATGGGCTTAATAATAATTCATAAAGCTTAATGAAGCATTTATTTATTAAATATACAGGGTGAAATCGAGAATATTTTCAATATATGGTGTAGTTTATCACTACATAGGATAAAACAAAGTCGCTTTTACATAGTATATATTATTTAATCTGTGCTTTTACTGACCCTAAGTGCGCTTCAATCTTTAAAAATATGCAACAAATTTTGATGCGTTCTTTTAATAGTGATTCAATAGGAAGGTTTATATGTATAATCACATCGATTAATTAGTGGAGAAATACTGTTATTTTTGAGGTCCCTAAGGTGATGTCCTAAATAATTTTTTTTCCGCTGCTACATTGCAAACGCAAGCTGAACCCTACAAGATTTATCAGAATAGTGTACTGAATATTGTACATTATAAAGGTCTACAGAAAACTCCGCGATAGTATATGTTTATCTCTTATGGATATCCCACTATTATACATTATTTTGTCATTTACTTTTTACTACAACTAATGGCTAATTTTAGAAGCGATTTTAACCAATACAGTATGAATCCTAATCCAATAAATACCTGAAATACATTGATTCGGGCGGGTCGGGTCGCTAGTGTAAAAATAAAGCATTAAAGTAGTACATGTAACGCATATTGAATCTGAATATTTCTTCGGTACTTCATATAAGAAAATAGCTCGATAACTTATCTCCTAATTTTTGTTCCTTACTTAAGACTACGTTCCCCAGACAGCAGACAGCTCATTTCATTTTGTTTATTTTTCTGTCTTGCTCCAAAAAAATATGTACATGATTCCTCTAGAAATTAATTTTCAACCGATTAAAACGTATTTAACTTTACTTAAATATTCTGTTGATGAGATTTCCATAGTTAATACTTATCTATTGTTCTGCCCAAGTATATTCTTCAACACTTACTACTGCTAGGTTATGGAATTATTATACGCTAAAAGTCGATGGAAATACATTTAAAACATCGTTTATATTAGCGTTATAAAATTATATTCTGTGCGTAGTGCTTTTCTGTGTTCTGAACCAAGACAGAAGAACCATGTTGCTACGAATATTATTTGAGCGAAGCCACGGGCATTAGCTACTTTATAATAATCTATGGTGTCTATAGGATTATAATTAAGTATCTTTTGCCCACGAATTCGCGTGGAATAGTTACTTTGGACTTCTGCTAATTTTAACCCGCTGCTTCGTTTCTATATTTGAATTGATCCTGTGATGTCTTCAAGATATACATTTTAATTGAATGATGTTAAGAAAATTTTTGAAGAGTGTGACGAACAATGTATTTATTTAACTAAGGATTGATATGTTTATGAAAACATCTCTGCAAATAATGCATTATTTTAGATAGAATTTGCTTAGCAAAAAAAAAGGTTAGTGAGTTTAACTTAAAAGATAGACATTTTGCTGTCGCGGACTATTTTAATTACTTTAAAAGCGATCAATACTCACCTATAGGACTTATGTGAAACAACAACCATTCCTACATTAATCCTACTTTTATAAAATCGTTACAAAAAAATATATTTTATTTTTTCAATTGTTTTAGAAACACTCCGTGTATACCCTCCAGTGTCACGCGTCGATAGAGTTTGCACTAAAAACTACACAATTCCGGGAAGCAACGTAAAACTTTCAAAGGGTGATGTTGTCGCAGTACCGATCTATGGTATCCACATGGACCCTGAAATTTACCCAGAGCCAGAAAAATTCCGACCGGAGCGTTTTATGGACGATGAGAAAAAAGAAAGGCCTTCGCATTTATTCCTCGCTTTCGGTGTTGGACCAAGGAATTGCATTGGTAAGTCATATTGAGCTTTTTCTAAACCTATAACAGCCTATTAGCATTATTGGGTAGCAACGGAAAATTCGCTTCTTAGCTAAGCAAAGCCAGAATTTTATTCACTTCTAGTTGTCGTCCGCGTTACCCGCGGTATAAGAAGTTATCCCGCAGTAAAACTTAGCTTATGTATTTAACCAGGGTATCAGTTATAATTGCTTTGTAATGCGCGCAGCTCGAACGTCGTACAACATTTATGTATTTTCTTAAAACGAAACGTTTTTTTTTAAATAAAAGTAGCCTAAATATTTTCTTATTACATCAGCTACCAGTCACTCAAAGTCCCATCAAAATCGGTTAAGAGATTGCCTGGAACAAACATATATATTGCATATATTTATGCAAATAGTAAAAAAGGTTATTTCAATATTACAAACAGACACTCCAATTTTATTTATAGTAGGTATAGATTCAGCAGGTTGCATCATGGGCTGGGTTACTTTAGGTATTAATGAAGTCTGGAGCCATTGCCTTAAAGGCTTTGCTAAATCCACTATTAAGTATAGGCAATAATCAGTTGGTATCTGATACAGATGACAGATATATACAATACTTGCGAGACTTTTGGTGTGAAATTTGTTTCATTGTATTTAAATTCTGCCAAGCCAAAAGCATAACAGTCAATGTAGTTTAGCCCACCATAGGCAATACTTTGTTAGTTATATGTTTTTATTATGTCGCAATTGCTTTTGTAAGCTTATAATTTTGACTTTTAAGAAGTTAATAATTTTTTTTTCAGGTCTTCGGTTTGCAATGTTCTCTGCAAAGATGGCCATGATTGCATTAATAAAGAATTTTAAATTTAGTGTATGCAATAAAACTGAGGACCCAGTTGTGTTCAACAAACGGACTGTATTACTTCAGGCAGAGAAGGGTTTATGGGTGCACCTAGAGTCATTGAAATAAGGAATTACCTGCACGAACACATTGGATACTATTATTCTAGGATTAGGTGAAGGTATATTCAAAACAGCGCTACCCTATTGCGATCCAGTAATATCACTTTATTGTTACCTCAATTTTTCAATATTCTTCTTATACTCGGCCGTTTATATTTCTACATAACAAAAACAAGTAGTAAATAATTTCGGTGGATATCATTCTTTTAGATGAATTGAAGACTGCTATAGTAGTACACTATGTAGTAAAATGATAGTTATAAGAGGCATGCATTTATTTCTCTTGGGTAAAGCAGCTTTTACCAAGTTGCAGTCAAAAAGTTTAGTCGAATTCTTGTCTACTTATGTAAAAAGTAAAATTGAGAACAAACATTTACATAAAACAAATATTATTAGTTTGTTTCACTGTGAACTCTGAACCTTGACCAAATTATGCCATGTGAATCACTTTAAATGCATCATCTGTTACCAACCAATTTATTATCGTTAGGTAATATAATCCAAATTATTGTCTTCTAAATGATCAAAACAAATTTACATACATATTGAAATTCTTTATTCTTTTGTAAATTTTGCAATGAAAAATCCAATGCACTCTCGGTATATTTGATCTACTGGCCTAAGCATATCTTCTTCTGGGCCAAAACGTTGAACCATTAGCCTAAAACAAATGTGATAAATGTGCCACCAATCTCATGAAATGAGATTTTATAATTCCATAATCAATTACATGTGTTTGGTAAGAAATAGGCTTAATACCGTACCAATATTCTTATATTAATATATATGCCTAATTGCATGTTACACTATGGCCTGTTAATCATTACAAATAGGATTTTTTATTTGAATTTGATATTACCAACAACAGGTAATTGATTATGGCCATTTTTTTTATGTAGCTGTAGTAAGAAATAAACCTCATTATATCAGTAATAAATAATCTTATATTTTTTGTTTGTTAAAAAAATCACTCATAAAATTTATACACTATTAGTATTAAGACAAAGTCTAATAGTTATTGTTCTTTATACTTTAGTGGTCATTAGCGTGTTACTCACGATCGTTATATGAGTTTATAGGGTTACGAATGTTAGATTCCAAAAATTTCAAGTTGGCATTAAATAGGTCATTGTTATTTTAAACCATTGAACGATGGTAATCCAGACACAATAGAAAAACTATTGTCTGGCGCCTTAATGAGTCATTGGCGGTTGAAGGTTTAAACAAAATTGATGCTGAACAACGTTTCCAATTTGAGCGACATCATGTAATAAACCTTAACCTACTCTAAACTTTAATGGCCACCTAACAATTTGGGGATCCGACATTCTGAACCTAAGGCGTTTATAGTTATAATACAAGTGTACAGGACGGTCTGGACGCTCACCTGATGGTAAGTGATATGTCAGACCATGACATTTTGCCCTTAGGTTGCATTATTTTTGTAGTACAAAAGAGAGATTTTACAATTAACTTTATATAACTTATAAGTCTGGTGTGGTAAAATTTATTAAACTATGTTATTAAAATCTTATGTTAATTTAATAACCAACCTTTTTTCATCTGTGAGTCCACTTCCAGCCAAGCCTGGCCCACCCATCAAAGGCAAAGCAGGTATCAATTTTAAATTGGGAAACTTTTCAAGAGCCCATTGAACTATTCCTTCATTTTCTTCAGTTGTTACACTACATGTACTGTATATTAATTTGCCACCAACTCTCAAGACCTGTACAGCCTGTATTTTTTCTCTTAGTAACCATATTTAGTAAAAAAAAATACATTGTAAATACTAGTCAAATCACAAGGTTCAAAAGGTAAAACAAAATTAATATCAAAACAAATACTTACAGCAGACATCAGTTTTCGCTGCATAATTTTGTGAGATTCCAACATTTTGGGAGTAATTGTATTATTAAATTGTGGTCTTTCCCCTGTGCCACTGCAGGGTGCATCTAACAAAACTTTGTCAAATGAATTTGGCAAGAATGGTGGTCCAAATTCGATACCCTTACCATCATCAGAACAACACTTTGTTGAATCAAATGCATATGATTTCACACATGATATTCCTTGCTTTTCGCAATTCATCGCTATCTTATTGACTTTTTGTTGGATTTTGTCCAATGCTACAATTTTAGCCTGTAAATATAAATTAAGATTGATTTTTGTAAAAATTACAGAAATAATTTTAAGGACAACCTTTAATGTTACTTACTTTATTATCAGACATTTCTCCTAAATGTGTAGTTTTATTGCCTGGAGCTGCACACATGTCTAAAATGCATTCATTGGGCTGAGCGTTAACAACCCACCCACATATCATTGATGGAAGGTTTTGTAATAAAACTACCCCAGTGGGGTACAATGATTCATTGACTACTGGCAACCTAGACGTTGGTAGTAGAGTGCGCACAGCAATACCACTGAAAAAAATATTTATTGTGACACTAACTTTTCAACCATTCTGTACCCCTGTAGTAAATTTATTAAATATAAATAAAATTGGAGTGTCTGTCTGTAATATTGAAATAACCATTTTTTTCTTCATGCATATGAATTAATATATATGGTACATAGACAGTTTTTTTTCATAATGTGTGTTTGTTCTAGGTAATCTTTGAAACAGTTAGACCAATTTGGACCGGACTTTTCTTGGCTGGTAAATGATGTAATAAGAAAATATTCGATACTGAATCGTCTAGGTAGGTACCACCGCAGTGCCAGATATCCTCCCGTGAAACAGGAGTGTTATGCACTTTTGTGTTTCGGGATGAGGGTACACTGTAGCTAGTGAAATTACCGGGTATATGAGACCTAACATCTGTTGTCTCGGGTGAGGGGTGCAGTGCGGCATGGATGGAGGATAATAACTGTCTTTTAGTTGTTGGTCTCCTTTAATGCCGCTCTGTCATGGTCTGGCGTATCACTTACCATCAGGTGAGCGTCCAGACCGTCCTGTACACTTATAACATAAAAAAAAATGTTTAAATATGGGAGAATATAATCTTATACAGTGGGGAACAGCTAGTAATAAAATAAGAATGATTAAAAATATGTCTTACCTGGGTCTTACTCCATCATCAAATAAATCATGTCGGAGCATTTTCAAAAAACCTGTGCCTAAGAACAATTTTATGCCTGTGTATGGAACTTTTAGACCTCTCCTACATTGACCTGCCACATCGCCATAAATGGCTACTTCGTCATCAAGTTTGTGATCTGAAAACCAATAAACTATTGTTTTTTAACTAGCCATACTAAGAGTAAAAATGTTTTGCTTCCAGCTATCTCACTATATTTTCTAAAATATGAAATGAAATCAATTTTACGACCCATTTGATATGACGGTTGAGATGTCGGCTTCTACTCCAAGGGTTCGGAGTTTCAATCCCCAGGCAGTACAAACAATTGTGTGCATGAACTTGTCTGTTTGTATTGGTCTGGGTGTTTTCTATGTATGTACTTAAGAAAAACTAAGTATGTATCCATTATAAGTAGTAGCCATATTACAGGCTCAGGCTGTGAAATGCTTCCATAATGAAAAATGTAGGTTTAGAAGGGCAAAATTAACACAATAAATTAAAACCTTAAATTACATTAATCAGTAAAAATTAAATATGTGAGACATTTAATTTTACTGAATGTAGATGAAGAATATACTTCATGAATACACAATAGATATTTTTAAAACACCTGCTATCTAGTACCAACTAGTTATAACAGTCAATAAAATCTACATGCAGCCCTCCCACACTACATGGATATCAGTTTCCAAGCATAAGGATTTATAAATACAAAACTGACTGATAGAATTCATTGAAGATAATACTACTATAATTATACTTACTTGGTGTTAGACCTAACACTCCCGGTGCAAAAACATTTGCCCCTCGCAACACTGCAGCAGCACATTTTGCATCCACAATCACTTCTCTATCCATGAATTTTTTAAAGTTTACATTAGGCCATCGTTCTAGCACTAGGCAGTCAGGTCTTAAAAAGTAAAACTTTGGTAATTCAGCTGTGTCCAACTCTTTTGCTTGCTGTAAATTGTACATTTAATAATCAATCATTTTACACCTAAAAACAATACACATACAGAAACAATCAAATAATTCTTAGAGCAGTAATAAATATATTCATATTTTTTTAAAATATCACTACATTCTAAAAAGCGAACCCTTATATAAGTTCTATGCAGGTTACAGCAGTTTCACTTTTTACTGTTGATATATTAATTCCATAAACCTTGGAATATTATACACCCAAACTTCAAGAGTTGAAGTCTTAATCCATAAAAATATATAATTTACAATTTTACTATCAATTTTTATTTTGTAATAAAAGAAGATACTGAGAAGACTCCAGGAAACTGAGATGTTACTCTTCAATCACCAATGATTTATAAACATTTAATTTTAAAATCTATACATTTTTGTCTTTAAGATAATCATCTACAATGTTACAGCCTTTCCTCCAAGGACATGCTTTATGCTTTAAAATTCTAGAAAACTTAGTGGAATTCTATTCTAATAATCCTAATAACATATGCTTGCTAAGGATTTACTTTGCTAACTTTGCTTACTTAATATTTTTGAGCAGCAAGTCTAACTTAATAGAAGATAGACTTAACTTTCTTATATTATGAAATCCATGCAAATCACATTTATTTTTTAAGTTTTAGTATTTGCATTTTTACATAGTATTATTAAAAACACTGTGATGCTACTGCACAAGGCTTAAGACCATTGCTTGAATTGCTCTTTTCTGTAATACATATACACATATTATTTATGTCCACAGCTGTAACCCTTAAGAATAATTCATAGGACATCAAGCTGTGAAAATAACTAAAGTAAACCAATTTTGTTGTTTCCATGTCATTCAACTGCCTATTTTTATAACTGCATACCCTGTTGAACTAAGTCTCCCAGTCACAGCTTGAATATACCTAAAACTAAAACAATTGACTTTTTTAAGTACATACCCAGATACGCTAAACTGATAAACTGATGGTTTAGTTTTAAACAAAGATATCATCATCTCATTAAACATTAAACAAAGACATCATCATCTCATTAACGGCTCATTAAACGTCCCCACCGAGGGGCACGAGCCTACCCGTATAGGGTGATTAGGCCTTAGTCGTCCACGCGGGCCCAGTGTGGATTGGACGACTTCACACACAACCTTCCAATCTCTTCGCCGGCGTGCATGAAGACATAAACAAAGTCATATGACTGCTTAAAATACTTACTTCTGTTAAAAAGTTTTAAGAGGTTCAGTATCAAAATTTTTATGCTTATTAATTCTAAATGTAGTGTACTTTGGAGGTTAACAAGCCATTCATCAAGATTTACCATTTCTAATTAATAATAGTTCCACTCACTAACTTTTAAATGTTCTCAGGCTAATTGAGGATAGAATAGTGCTTGATCACAACTATACTTAGAGAACTTAGTCGGGAAAATTTTAATAAAGTTCTACTCATTTTGGTCGCTCTGAGCTGTCAAAGATTTTAACAGTTTAATTTTTTAATTAAGTCTTTCCACATTGAGGGGAAATTAGGGTTCAGAGGGGAAGAAAAAGGGGAAATTGCGGAAGATCGTAGGTAAAATTTCCCTATATTATTGCGGAAAATTTAAGGCCATAAATACTATTCTTTGCTAAAATGTGTATGCTTATTGCGAAAAACTCTCTGGAATTAGAGGTGAGTATGCAGCCTCAAGTTTTATATATTTCTGATATACTATAACAGGCTATTACTAATGCTAAAACAAAAGCAGGAAAAGAAATTGAGGGGAAAAACGTCTCAGGAAGGGGAAATCACAATTGAGACGTGGGGAAAGGAAATTATTAAAGTGGAAACACTGTTAATTTTCATATAGTGATGGATGGGACTTGAATGACGTTTGATTCGAACGATTTGTATCAAGGTGAAAAGAATATACCCGAATGAGATTTTCTGTATAGTACGATTCACCAAAGAAGACCAAAAATGGCGGCCGTCTGCGCATGTACACTAATGAACAAAATACTTACATCAAAAATATTTTTATTTTAATTAAATCATTCAAATTCTATTATAAATTTCAGGATTAAAAGATACCTATGTAATTAAACATAATTCAAATTTTACTTTGTCACATAGTTTTTTCCATTCTTGTGGAACCATTAGATTAACTTTTTCTTTTATAAAATTAATTACGCTGCTTATATCCCACTTAACGTTTTTGCTACTAACATAACTTTTTACGGAGGCCCAAGCCATTTCTATAGGATTTAAATCCGGATGGTAAGGTGGGAGACGGAGAATATTATGACCATGTTCTATGAAAATTTTATCTATAGAGTATTTCTTTAAGCGTAAAAGGAAATTAATATTTTAATGATAGTGAAACAATATTTTTCTTCATAAAAATAATAATCATCATGTAGAAATATACAAATAATCATGGGATAATAATCAGCAAAGTACCGACAAGTATTTCAAAATATAGCTAATGGTTCTGTTTTTCTATTCAAATTAATCCGATATTTTTTATTTATTATGTCTGTTATAGATTCATTAAAGGTGGATATATTGATTTAATTTTTCAACAAAGTTGCAAGACTTGCGAAACCTTGTCAACAATCTACTTACAAAATATATTTAAACTCATATATCATCCTTCTCGCCTGGCTTTTCGAAGCAACATATACTAGAGAATTTCAATGAATGGCTCAGCAAACAAAAAAAAAACAATAAATAATAAAATGCAACAAAACAGTTTTCCTTCCGACTGTATTCTAGAGTACTGTCAGCGCGCCAAATTCAATATAGACGAATAGCGATAGAGCAACCTTGTCCTCAGAAGCGTGCCGACCAATGGCGTTGCCCCGCTCTTACAATATTACTCCCGCCCCTCTGCCGTACCCCAATAGGACCTAAAAAATGACTTCTGCGCATAGTCTTCTTTCGTGAATCGTACAATACGAGTTCGAGTTTCGAATCGCGATTCGAATATTTTCATTGTGATTCGAACTGATTTTGGATTCGAGTCCGCTATTAAGTCCTGTGATCCTGTCCTATGAGAGGGCACGGCAGTGCCCCCGCCAATTCGAGCGCGAAGCAAACATTGCCGTACCATCCTTTATAGGTTCCATTTCGCCGCATTTTCAGGCCCCAATTTGAGAACCTTTGGATAATACCAGAACGCTGAAATTTTCGTCATCTAGTAATAACATACTTGAAATCCAAAATTTCAAGTCTGTAGGTCATTTTGTTCCGACGTTAAGCAAAAGCAAAGTTTCCCATTTTCGACAGATAATCGAAGATCTGGAGTACCTGGTCACCAGGTACTTAGATAACAAAAGAGCCCAGCCAAACTACGTTTGATAAAGCCACTAATGCTGGGGCTACAGTAGGGCTTAACGTCTAACGCCATTCAAACACCCATCAATGTCAAACAACCGCGATAAATTTAACGTGCAAAAGTGGGTGGCCACACTTGAAATTATTAACGTGTTAGTTATTGATGAAGAGAAAAACGGCAAGATCAGGGTTGCCGCCCGTACTTTATAATAAAATATTTATGTTATTCTATTATTGTACTCTGTATAGAGTACAATTACATCTAAATTTAAAGTTAAGTAAATTGTTAAGTTACACGAGTATTTTGATGATGCTGATTTTGATATTAGTCGTAGGTACTACACACTAACAATAGTTCAAACATTTAAAAATATTTTATTACTAGCCGTATCTTATATCATATTAACTTATTTTTAATTCAAGTCGTCTTATTTTTAACTTAAGTCGGTTGTAGGACGATTACAACCTCAACTTGAATCTTATTTTAATAAGTACGTTTTGATTAATACATAGAAATTATAAAATGTAAGTTTGAATAGGTGTCCCGTATCATGTAAACAGTTGTAATTGTTAAGATAAATTTTATTAAAATTTTCGTATTTTTTATTTATTTATTAGAACTGGCCATCTTTTTCACGATACGTGGCATAGGCACGAACAACTTCCACGTTCGCCGCCATTTTGACATACAGCGAATTGTTAATAATTCATTGGTCTGTAGCTTTTTTCGTGTTAAAATAGTTTTTTCTCTTGAAAAAGTAAGTATTATCATAGACGGTTATTCTTGGTTTTGTGTTCAGTATTCAAATACGGAATTTAACTATCATATATGTGGTGCTACATTGAAATTACAAGTGAGGGTGGTGACCGCAGCAGAGACCTACAGCGGTGTCGGTATTATCGGTGAAGCTTTGTCATAACTGAACATTATACAAGGAGTTAGATATTAGATTTAGAAAAGATTGAAACAAAATACAATATTCTTAAGCTTATAATTGTCATCGCCGTCAATCATTGACGCATCGTAAATATCGACTTAAGTTTTGGGAATAACTACGTATTGCCAGCTAGGACTTGCCATCATTATCATTGATTAAAGTAACGTGCTTTTGTTGGATGACTCAGACTATATATTATAATTTTTGCCATTTCAGATCATTCATAAAGCTTCAAAATGGGAATATGTTTGCAAATTTATTTAAAGGCCTATTGGCAAAAAGGAAATGAGAATATTGATGGTCGGTTAGATGCAGCTGGTAAAACCACAATACTATACAAACTTAAATTAGGTGAAATTGTTACTACAATTCCCACTATTGGTGAGTATTGATTGGTCAATAAAAATATTTTTTTGTAGTCAAATAAAAAAATGAATTCTCTGCAAATATGAAATCTTTTGTAAAATGATCTACATAAGACTTGGTTACTTTAACCATACTTGAACGTTATCACAAATAAAGATAAAGATATGTTTAAAATTTTCAGGGTTCAATGTCGAAACTGTAGAATACAAAAACATCAGTTTCACTGTATGGATGTGGGCGGTCAAGACAAAATTAGACCACTGTGGAGGCATTACTTCCAGAACACACAGGTAAAGGTCTTAATGCAGTATTCTTCTTTTGCTATTACCTAGTATGACTTTGATCACATTTTGGAATGTAAGTATTTTCGAATCATTCATACTTTAACTTACATTGTACGCAGTAACTGAATAGATTAGAAAAAAACATGAATCTGAAACTGCAGAAAACTAGCAGAAAAAAATGATGTTCAGGAATGAAAAAGGACTTGGTCCCTGTTTCCAATAGAATATGTTAAAATTATATGAAATATTTGCATGTTGCAGTCAAAGGTTATAAATATAAAAATATATAAAGGCTGTTTTCATCAGCCTATTTTGGTACCAATGCATTTTTCATCACTGATCATCATGTTTTTTCTGCTATAATTTTCTGCCAGTTTCAGCCTCATGGAATAATCATACCTGGATTCTATATGCAGTGATATTATTTCATCACTTTCATTTAATTGTAACTAAGTTTGCCTTTAAGGAATTAAATTCTACTTGTGCTAGAAATATTTTCATTCCCTTAATATTATTTCAGTTAATAGACACAGCTTTTTTAAATAAGATTGCAATATTAATCAAAATAGTTACTTAACTATTGAATTTAAATTTCTGAGAATGACAAACTGATTTTGCAATTATAATCTGTACTACAATTGATTTGTTTCAAGATAATAAAGTATTGTATACAGGTAGTATCAGAAAATTTGAAAAGAACAAATTACCAAAGTATTGTTGACTGAGAAATATTGCATGAAATAATTTTAATCATTAAATGATACTTTTTCTTATTAAATATATACAGTCATATTGAATAATAGTCACAGTAATCTGATGCTGAATTCTTAACTTTCTCTTTTCTGCAATGGAGATGGCTCATTATGCCTACTAAAACACAAAATAGTTTTTTTTCACACTGATTTCACCTGCAATTGTAAAATATAAGCTTTCTGAATTCTATTTAACTGAAATAGTTTCAATATTAAAATAGGCACTTTTCTTTTATCATCAGCTCATTATATATCCCCACTGAGGGGCACAAGCCTACCCATATAGGGTATATAGGCGACTTCATGCACAACATTTGAATCTATTTGTAGGCGTGTGCAGGTTTTCTCACCATGTTTTTCTTCACCCTAAGAGCAGACAATATTTGGTCCATGGGGGTGCCCTCCAGATCTGAAAGCAACAATCTACAACAATGAGCCACCAATGCTATTTAAAAAAATGTTTTCTTTCATAGTTTCGTAATTTTACAGTATTGAACTAGATTGCATATAATATTGTTACTCATATAAACATCAAACTTCTATCTACATATATAAAATAAAATTAAAAACTATTCCTAGGAACCATTTTATGTCATTTGTATTATACTTTTATGATTATACAGGATGTTTGGTGGATTGTCTGTCAGATTTTGGGGGGGGGGGGGGGGTGTCTTACTCTACTTATCTTCAGTTGATGCAATGTGTTATGTTCAGGGTAGTTAAGATATAATTTTTTTTATTTTCTTTAATACCCAAATTCATGCCTTTACATCGTCATAACTTTTTGTTTTTGTAAAATTGCAAGATGACTTGTCCTTGTGTTCTGTAATGTATTCTTATTCTAAATAAATGTTTACTTGATATGATTCATCATTCAGGAAATTAAAAAATCTGTCTGTCGGTCCATACGCCTAACACCTTATAGTATTATTGTTACCATGTGTGTATATACTGTACAATGATATTAAATATTTGATTAATTAGCCAAGTTATTTATATGGGAATAAAAACTTAGTTAAATTTTTTTTTCTTTAATTTCAGGGTCTCATTTTTGTAGTAGACAGTAATGACCGAGAGCGTATTGGCGAGGCGCGTGAAGAGCTCATGCGAATGTTAAGTGAAGACGAGTTACGAGATGCAGTTCTTTTGATTTTTGCAAACAAACAGGTAAGGATCACAGCCTACTATTACAATTTATATATTTTTCATTTCAATCCTTTATTCTGTTTCACTATGACATTAATTGACTGAATTATTTGTTACTAGGATTTGCCAAATGCAATGAACGCAGCTGAAATAACTGACAAGCTGGGTCTGCACTCATTGCGCAACCGCAACTGGTACATCCAGGCAACTTGCGCCACCTCTGGGGATGGCCTGTACGAGGGGCTGGACTGGCTCTCCAACCAGCTTAAGAACGCCAACCGCTAACTGCATGTGCGCTAACATCTCACAGACAAATCTGATTATGGAAAGAGACTATGGTTTAAGATATGTTAACTTTATTTGCTATAAAATACAATGTATTATGTGCGGAATCATAAATGTATTACTGATGCGTCACCTGGTGACCGAGCTTCCACCGCATTCTCCGAAATAACCGCATTGTGCAGTACCTGGTGCACTTCTGCAACCGATAACCCAATGCCGGCAGCGCGCACCAATCGACAGGGGATTAGTGAAGTGGTGTTGGTCCGTTTTCTGGATGCGCTGATTGTTCGATCCCTGATGACGTTGAACAAAATATAGTGTGTAAATTTAATGCAAAATTACAATTTTGTTTATAATTATCAGTTAACGAAAGAAGGGAACGGTGTACGCATTATGAGTGAACGCGCATTGTGATGTGGATAGGTATGTAGCTGACACGTGATAAAGTGAATCACAGCATAACATGTTTTATATGTATACTATAATGTGGAATAAGTTGTCGTAATAAAGTATTTAAAGTTAATTCTCTTCTTATGACTTTAATTTTTAGTCATATGCCTGTAGTGACCTATACATGTTGTGTCGGGTGGGTGGGGCAGCAGGGCAACGCCGGATCGGGTAGGACGTCACCTATTCACATCGCTATGTAATTGGACTCTGCGTGATTTGTATTCTCTGGCTATCACCGATTTTTGTGCATATTCCTTTTTATACTTTTAACGATTTATTGTATGATGATAGTTTATTTTTTATGGAAGTTAACTAGGTAGAATAAGCTGTTATGTACTTTACATTCAGAAAACAGTTTTAAAGGCGGTCCCGTTCATTCAAACGGCTCGTTGTGATGAACCTGCATTTACAGTCGACTTCTCACGGCGGTCCGAGATTAACTTGTAATTTAGGTATAATATGTATTAGAGAAATATGGTGTAATTTTGAGAAGTGTTTCCGCTTGAGGGAAACAGTGCTCAGAACCATCCGCCGCGATACTTTGCTCTTACACAATTAATTATAACTTAGCATTTTTATAATCATTTAGAAGAAATGTTAAAACATTTCAATGATACAGTTATGTGGCAAGAGTGGTGGATATTTGTTTTTAATTTTTATTAAAATCGTAAAATGATAAAATGCGAAATGTGACATTCCGGTTTGTCTTAATGCTGTATTATGGAATAAAATATCCTCACCGATATTTGAGTTTTTGCTTTTAAACTAAACCTTTTTATTATGTATGGTTTTACACTCTTTTTTTTTATTATACGAGTCCTATTGTTTTTCTTTATTTCAATTTTTTTTTCCAAACAGTAGGCACTAATTATTATAATTCGGTCGCAATTGATAAATGATATAATATTACAATATTTGTTACTCATGGATAAGTAACATAATAAAGATGTGATGAGGTTAAAAGCACCACTAATGTTGGCAAATCATAGTGGCTGGCTATAAATATCGAAAATGTCATTTCACTCAGTAATTTCTAGAATTGCTAGAATTCATAATTTAAAACCAAGTTAAGTGTCTTTTATTTACAATTTATTAGGGGAAAGCAAAAACCCGTACTTAGTATAATAATATGTATGTGGACTTAAGAATCACCCCTGGGATGCTCAAAAAAGCTTTACTAAATTTTTAAAAAAGTACTAAGAGGCCTCTCATTTAGTTTCATTTTAGATTTTATTAACAATTTTTTAAATTGAATGGAAGTTATTTTTGCGTCTTGGTTGTGGTCGACTCACGTTCGTGAAATTGAGCTTGTCGACCTTTGAAAACTCTACTCATTGAATGCTTTATTTCTCCTTTAATTTTTTTAATGTATCTTATGATAAGTTATGGACTTATTATGAGTTATAACAATGTCTGGAATTATAACCGGAAGTGAGGTCATATTTTTGCATGCGGGCATAATCAGGCATTTTTAGGGGTGTTGACTTTGGTTGTTTGGTTTCTCAGACTATTCAAAAAATTGTTTATGTATCTGATCCTGAGGCCTTTTATACAGCCGGCTCTCCGATCTGTAACTTTTTCCAAATTATTTTTTATCTTGAAATAGTACTAGGCATCAAGAATACTATTCAGTAAGACAGCGTAAGAAGTAAATTATTTGTCTGTCAACGTTAAAAATGAAGGACGTATCGTCAGAAATTATTAATTTGTCATAGGTTTTGGGTATGTGTACCAACTAATAAAATGAAAAGAAAGCCCGTAGTCATGTGACTGGATCATCAAGTCTGAGCTGAAGCTACTAGATCTGGGCTATGAAATTTGGATTACAGACAGACAGTAACAGTGGTTGAATGTTTGTATGAAAAGAGAAAGACATCAACGTCATTTAACGAATTTTAAATTGAAAGGTTGAACTTTATAATAATAAAAATAATGAAACTCGGCGCATAATTTGTCTGAATTAATATTTCAAATGAATGTTTTAGAGAAAGTATTCAATGGATAATGATGGTGGCCTATAAAAAATCCTGTAATTAACTGTTATTAATTTTCTAATGTAACTTGCGTTCATATATTTTTATACGCCATTTTATAGAAAATATGAATAAATAATAATAAATAAATATCCACTGACATTCACACATTGTTTTCTAGCCCCAAGTTAAGCGTGAAGCCTGGTATGGGTACTGAACAACGGATAAATATATGCTTTTTTTTTGTAAACACATACATATTATAAAAATGAAACGCCAAGACCAGTACATACAAAATAGAAATGGTTTTTCTAAAATGAACTATTTTTTAAATTCTCGATCCGAGGATTCCCGGGGAATGAAACCTAGTGTGGACTCAAACTTAATTATGGGTAGGTACCTAATTCTGCTCTACTTTGTCACCCGAGAGAAGAATGTTTATTGTTTATCTTTTATACGAAGTAAAATTATATAAATAAATAAATAAATATCTACTGACAATCACACAGCGCCATCTAGCCCCAAGTTAAGCGTAAAGCCTGTATTATGGGTACTAAACAACGGATAAACATACATGTATACATTTTTTATTTGTAAATACATACATATTATACATAGAAAACACCCAGACCATTACAAACAGACATGTTCATGCACACAAATGTTTGTACTGCCCGGGGATCGAACCCGGAACCCTTAGTGTTGCGGCCGACCTCTCAACCGCAACACCAAATGGGTCGTCGAATTAGTAGTTACAGTAATTTTATAGTTGTTATTTACATTTTGTGAATAACAACGATAAAAGCATCTATCAAGCTGCTTCTATTTCCAGCCATATAATAGAATGCGCAAGTCCTAGGTACCTACTTAAGTATTTACTGCCACTGACGAATGTAATCTAAAAATCTTTCTGTCCTTGAAAACTGATCGTGGTCAAAATTCATTACAAGACTTTTTCTATCAATTACAATCACGGTTTATACGTAGGTAAGCATTTTATAGTGAAAGGCCAAACAGACATGATACGATGTTCCACCATGAAGTTCCAGTAGGTACCTACCTATACATTATTCTCAGACTCCATCATGAGATCATGAAAGTAACATAATATAGTCATCAGAACTGCATACTGCTGCCAATTTTCATGATGCTGTTCAGTCCACTGCTGGACCTTTCACCTCTATAGTGATTGGTTTTGCTATAATCTTCACGCTTCGTAGTCTTGTCAAGATTAATTTTTTTGCCCATGGTTGGATTGGACTTACCCATGTGGACATCTTGTCTTTTCAAAAATCTATTCTATTATACTCTTAAATGTGAAAGTGAGTCTGCTCTGTTGTCCGCTTATCGGCAAAACGGAAAAAATAAATAAACGTGATTTTGAGTATGGATTCCGAATGTCGAAAATCCGAAAAAAATTAAGCCCGAAAACTTCTAAAGCCTGCATAAGCAAATCGAGTAGTGAAATGAAGCTACACCCAAGTAGAACGAAGTAAAAGTTACCTGCTGGTAACCTGCAGGCAATTAAGCGTCATGCACGCAGGCATGCATACAGGCATACGAAAGGCAAGCCTGCAGACAAGATGCAAGAGGAGAGTAAAGGAAAAGAGAGGGATCTGCTCAAATCGTAGGCATACAGGCAAGTAAAAGTTATGATACGTGGCTTTTTGATTGCGGTCTCTTTTTATGGTTTTGACATAGATGTTTGAAATTGTTTTGGCTTAGAGGTAATAAACCTGAGTATTGAATAATATGAATTTCAATTTAATAGATATCTCTCTACTTACGTGTTCATGAGTAAAAGAGCAGGGCCTTAATTATAATAATTTCCTTGACATTAAAACACCATTACGACTTAAACGACACTTTTCAATCCAACTGTACCTACATTTGGTATTCCGGTAAAACTTTAATAATGATGGTTTTAAATGGTATTAGGTATATAAATAGAAGGTACAATGAATTGAAAAATTAAATATAATAAACCTACTATAAACAGATCGAAAGAGTGCAAATTATTATTAAATTTACACCAGATATACCGGTCGTCCGCTTTTCTCGGATGAGAAAAGCGGAGGATAGACTAGCGGGCTGGATAGCCTCCACCAGCGAACTTTCGCAAGTCGTAGGTCCATCGGGCCGGAGGGCGTCCCACGCTATGATCTCCACTCCGGAACTCGTCTGCTTCAACGGCCATCGGTTCTGCGACATACGTGCACAGCCAACTGCCACTTTAACTTGCTGATCCGGCGGGCTATGTCGGTAACTTTAGTTCTCTTACGTATTAAACATTTCTAATCTTATCCCTAAGACTGACCCCGAGCATACTTCGCTCCATTGAGCGTTGAGTGACTGAACTTGTGAATCAGTCCCGCATTCAGTGTTCATATCTCAGCTGCGTATGTTAGCACGGGTAGGACGCATTGCTCAAAGACTTTCGTCAGAAAGCATTGCGGAATCGTTGATGTTAGGACATGACATAACTTGCCGAATGCAGACCAGTCCAACTGAATCCTCCTCCTACGAGCCTCCCTTTCGAAGTTATGCCGGCTAGGTTGGGTGGTTTGGCAGAACCTCGAGAAGGACGCCATCAACGCATATCAGTTGTGGCATGACATGGTCATTGAACATGGCTCTAGTCTTGTGCAAATTTCTGCGAAGCCCAACTTGTCGGGAAGATTAATTAAGGCTGTTCAGCATCTCAAGCAAGCAAGCTCTTCCGATGACTCAGCCACGATGACGATATCGTTAGCAAAAAGAAGATGAAAAATATACTCTCCATTGACGTTGACGCCTCGTTCAGACAGGCCCAATGCATTTGTGGACGGTTGCGGGGGTAATACATCCCCGTCTCACCACGACGCAATTGGATGTGTCTTGTCCGATAGTCTTGGATCTGAACGATAATCGTCGCTGCGTTGGAGACACTTCATCACTTCGATATCAGATATGAAATGGATAGCAGTTTGGCTGGATACCGGATACTCGGCCAATCACGTGGCCGGACAGCCAGATATCCGGCGAAACTTAGCCATTTTCAGTAGCAAAAAGCAATTGACTATGACAAAATCTTCCGAAAGGAAAGCTCTGTACATACATGATATAAAACGAGAAAGCACCAAAACATATTTAATTGTACGTTATCCGACGCTCTTACGGTGAAGGAAAACATCGTGAGGAAACCTTCATGCACGCCTGCGAAGATATTCGAAGGTTGTGTGTGAAGTCGTCCAATCCGCACTGGGCCCGCGTGGACGACTAAGGCCTAATCACCCTATTCGGGTAGGCTCGTGCCCCTCGGTGGGGACGTTTGATGAGCTGATGATGATGAACCGAAATTATTGCTCTCGACAACGAACCATTTTCCATTGTGGAAAGAACTGGATTTACCAAAATCTTAGATAAAGAAGCAAATTTTACCCCAATATAAATTAGCAAGCCGGACTGGTATAAGTGATGGAATTTTCGAGAAAAACGTAACAAATATTTGGAGTGCCTTCGCATGCTTTCGCTATTTCAATGGTGCGTATGGCTAAGTACGGTTCTGCTGGATATTTTATACATGCGCTTCAAAGAGCCATGAACGAGCGCTTTTTGGGTTTGCTTTACTGCGGAAGGATATAATAATCTTGTATCGCGGGTAATACCGCGGGGAACAACTAGTAATAAATAAATATCCACAGACATCCACACAGCGCCATCTAGCTCCAGGATTAGCCTGTAATATATCCTTTTTTTGTAAAGATATACATAGAGATCACCCAGACCAATACAAACAAACATGTTCATGCACACAAATACAAAAAAAAAAGATATTGATCCGTAGTTCAACTAACAAGTCCACGGGCACTTATTCTGATCCACGGTACACCTGTTAGATGAAGGAAAGGCACAGCTATAAATTGTATTATACGTAGTACCTATACTCGAGGGTGGTCTATTTCTTCTTTTTAAAGTTATATGATCCTATCACACCCCAAAGGAATAACTATCACGGAAACCACTTAATTGATTTATTTAATGGTTCACTAAGAAGTTTCAGTTCACCAGCTACGGCCATTATCGTCATAAGTTCAGCTATTGGACGTCTTGCTTTCTATCTGTACTGGTTTGAGGTGACTTACTTCCAGCGCTTTATAGAGACCTTAACTTTGACTGCCAGGAATCCAGACACAATAGAAAATTTATTGATTGTCAAAGGCTTAACTAGGTCATCCATTCATCTCGCTGGTGGACGTCCCACGCTACGCATTCCGGTACGTGGTCTTTACTCAAGAACCTTTCTTCTTCATTTTAAACATCATTATATATGCTTCGCACGGGTGCAATAGTGATATTCATAATAGGCACGCTCCCTCCTCCCCGGTCAGCCGGTACCGCCGCAAACTACGTACCACAACTTTAAATCAGTAATATCTTTGAAGCCATATAGACCTATATTAAATCAAAAATTTATTTAAGGTATTTATTTGGATAAGGATTAATGCTGTATTGGTTAAAATCGCTTAGAAAATTAGCCTATATTTGTCGTAAGAAGTAAATGACAGAAAAGACGACGTTACGAGTTACCCAAAATTTCATCCTCACCACCTAGATGAATGGAAGTCCAAGACAGTGCGTTTTTGTCGTAATTTCTTGCCTCGGACGAAAAACTGTGGAATCAGCTACCATCTGACTTATTCCATGAGCGATACGACCTGGCGTTCTTCAAGAAGAGAGAGTATTCCCACTTAAAAGGCCGGCAACGCATTTTTTTTGCCCTCTGGTATTGCGAGTGTACATGGGGGATGGCGTCATTTACCATCAGATGAGCTGCCTGCTCGTTTGCCCGCTATAACATAAAAAAGGACTAAAACGTCCCACTGCAGGGAACAGGCCTTGCCCACAGCATAGATAGCCATGGTGAGTTAAGGCTGTAACCTTTGTTGTTTGATATGATCCTCGAGAAAATACTTTGTTTCTTCGTAACGCCTTTAGAATATACACGAAGCGAACATATAAAGACATTCACATAATTTACTGAATTATTCTGGTGCAAAAGTCGATTTGGCAGCGAGCCGAGCTAGTCATACCTATATTTCATATCTTTACGGGAAACAGAAATAATATCAATAGATTCGCTTGTCGGTTGCATCTCAGTTATCTACCGTAGTATCTTCTTAGTTTAGCAATTTATTCTTGTCCATGTAGTGACATTCTTGGAGGTTTACACAAATAAATTATATTGTTCAATCTTAGATAAACAATCAACCAACTACATTCACTATTTCACTCAAAAAGTGTCAAAAGTCTGCCCATCGCGTCAGTTGGGCAGAATTTTCATTCATAATCACGTCGCTCGCTACATGTTATAGTGTGGTCGTCCTTTTGATTGTGTACTTTTTCTCTCTCTCAATCGTTAGTAGAGGTTTATCATAGGCTGGATATCAGCAGTGGGCCTTAAGAATGTAGAAGCAGGGATTTGAATTATGGTGACCATTTTTGATGCCTAATTCAGAATAATGTTATGTAAAAATGATCTGCGTCGCCCGGAATATTAAACTTTACTGGGATTATTCGTGTTGTCTGGTCCACTTCTAGTAAATTAAACAAATATTACGCTGTTTTAATATATTTAATATTACAAAGGTAAGAGGTACTCGTAGGATTGCACATGTTTTACAGTTATGATCAATTATTTATTTGTAGTAATAAACTTATTATGGTTTTACCTAAACCTAGATTTCTCTGTCTCCAACCAGAAAATTTACTTTTTATTATATATATATCTGCATTTAGGGCGTACGATAAGACAAGTCATAAGTAACCATCTACACTGTGACTTCACACCACTGAGATCATGAAAATCATATAAGCGAGAGTAGCAATATTATCAGGCTTTAAACATCGTCCACCAAAAGAAATTCTTCTTATGACAGTGTTATTTTTCAGCTCATTATGATCATGTATTCATAGGCACGAGTAGCTTCTCTTCGCCTCCATTCTGAAAACCAAGGTAAACCAATTGGCAAAGTGATTGTTAACTTACTATTGATGGAGATACAGTATTTAAAACAATCGCTGTAGAGTTCACAATATAGTAGAGTAACCACCATCAATTAAGATTGGTAGAGTTTTCCTTGTGTAAATTTCCTCTCCAAATGTAAACCCATTTAGGGTTTTTTAAGTATTTATATTCATATTCTATTACTTAAAAACATCATATCCTCAGGATCACTACATTTATTATTTAAGTGCAGATAGAGAGTGCACTAAGTGTAGAAAGCCTTTTTCAGTAACTATTGGACCATTTTAGGCCGTGAATTTCAAGTAGCACCAATTACCTGAGTAATGGTGGTAGAGTCAGTCAGTGCGTATGGTTAATAAAGGGCGAAGGCGTGCGGGCGGGCGGCGTTTTCCCCGGCAGCGCGCGCGCCGTTTTCCGCCGGCCCCCGCGCGACGTCGCCGCGGCCGGGAAAATGCGCGCCGCTCGCTCAGTCCGGCTCGGCCGTCGCGCTACGACGACGTTTCTGACGCGCCTCGCGATCGCGAACACGAACGCATACGACGCGGCGAAAATAGTGAGCTCGTGGCCGGGAGACGTACCGTGAGTAGTGTGTTGCGGGCGCGATGTTGCCCGCGCTGGTGTTGCTGGCGCTGCTGGCGCCGGCGGCGGCGCGCCGGCACGCTCCCGCGCTGCGCGAGGACGAGCCCGCTCGTCGCACCACGCGTCCCGCCGGTGAGTGCCATACCACCCGACACTCTCACCGCAATTAAATGCACATCAATCTACCGCATCTGCGGATGCTAGCCGCATCCGCGTCTATATTTTGTCTGATGCCGGCGCGATTTGGAACGCGCGCCGCATAGACGATGGCAGGGCACGTGTGTTTATGTAAATAATTGCATTCCGATGTATCTGCGCTGCTCTATTGACTGGAACAATTAACACACGATTACGCGTTAGTTTTTCAATTTTATCGTCACCTGTATCGTTATCATTAGTGATACCGGTGCGGTGGGATAATAAAAACAATACCACGTGAGACCGATGTTCGGCATCTAATATCAACAATTGATGGAGAGGAATGTCAAGAGGTGTGTATTTTGTACAGTGATCCAATAATCTCTGTTATCGGGCAAAGACTCTCGACTGAGGTAATCCGTGTAAACACATGCAATATTTTTGTTTTTAACATTGTCATATGGAGTAAACAGAAAAGGCATGGCATCAGTTTCGAGAAGGTCAGCGGAAACATGCAATTAAGCATGCGTAATTTCAATATACGATTTTGTGCAAATAGGTTGCTTAGCCACTACATATATAATTCTTACGAGTTAAGGAAGACACATTCTGGGAATAAATATATTAATATTTTTTTGTTTAAACATAGCGAAAACATGTTATAATAGCATTTATGTAAATTGATAAATAAAGCCTTCTACCTTTTTAAAAAATATTTGACTCTGAAGTAAATAAATGTATACACTTAGTTGCAAATAAAACATTAAAATTTGAAAAAAATGAATGATTTGCAAGTAAAATGTAGAGTCATTCCGTAAATTGTGAAAATTAAAATTTTACTACATTTTATATTATTCTATTACTATTCTAAAAGTCTGTTACTATAAAAAATAACTATATGTATTTTCAATTTAAAATATAAAATTATAAACCTCGTTTCAATTTAAGCGCTTGAATATTTGTTATTTATTTGTTTTTTTTTTATCCATATTGTAAAGTCTAAAGACTTAAAGAATATTTGTTATTTAATATTCATACCCTATTTATGCCAAAAGAAAATATATTTTATCTTATGTTAAAAGTACGATGTTATTTTTGTAAATTTGCAAATCTTAAAGAGAAATCACTGACGCTTGCAATTCTCGCATACTCTTCCATTTTTCTGATTGTAAGCATATTTATTTTACTGTAAATCTTAAGCCAGTGAAACAAAAACAAACAACATATATTGTGGAATAACCAGTACATATTCAAATAATTCATAATTATACCGACTCTACAATTTGTATCATGGAATTTATAACTATACAAGTTAATGAGAGGTAAACTAAAAACAAAATAAAACTCCAGATCTTAGTAAAACTCCAAGCAAACCATTTCACATAGAAACCGCCAACTTCAAAAAGGTTGTTCCCTAAATTAATACATAGGCATACTTAAATTTATATATCCCTTCGTAGTTTCGTACATGGATTTTGATTACCCAATATAATTTGCAATTCCAGTGATGTATAACTTTTAGCACTAAACAAGAATGAGTATCAGTGTCGTACGATTTTGTAATCTTATCTTTTGATGTGTATTATGAATGATTACTTTGACTCTTATAGATTTTCAATCGTTTAGGCCTTTTTATTTTAATATATCTTTACTGATTGTACTTTTTTAAATGAGATCTTATTTTTCTATAATTTATTTAGTATCATAATTATGAAGCCTTTTTATTAGAGTAATTGTATTATATTTATAGACTCAATATTTGTAACTTTTAAATATTTATGGTTCTTTATGAATTTCGCAGTAAAATAAAAGAAACTCAATGACCTAAGAAAGGGCTAAGAAAATTTGTGGTAAAATGTAATTGCCAAATACTTATAAATGCGAGTATTGGCGGTACGAGTATACTAATTACACGTAAAATGTATTTTAAATGAATGTTGAGTATCATTTGGTTTTAATCAATTTACCGCCTAATCAGCTACCATTATTTTATACATTATTATAAGGATATACATATTTTACGAATATGTCTGATAATTACTATTAGATGTTGATGCTAAATAAAGTACATATTGGAACCAAGTTTCCCTTTCACAGTATGTCTATTGGGTATGGATTTCTGTCATTAGAAGTCAAAATCAAGATCCATTTCTTTAATGAATTTAAAATAAAGCTCACGTCTTGGTCCTAGAGGGTAGGCAGAGATGATGGAACGCCACTTTGCGCAGTCCGTCAGCAATGTCCGACATTAAAATAGTTATATGATTTTATACATTCAATCGGCAAAAAATATTTCATAGAAGGCGATCTCACTGTGAAATTTGACGTCATCCGTTTGACTGATGTCTCACCACTTTTCGTCGGTGAAGGTCATCTGCGACCAACAACAACGTCTTATCGAAAAGAATAAAAATACTGACCTTGTCTGTCATAGTGTTCTTTATTTATCAATCGGCTCGAAGGACTCGACGACAGATCCAAGTGAGTATGCGTCCTCACACGGCTTTCATTCATTTTCCGGATGAAAGCTCGCAACGTTTGCCAAGTTTATATTCTGCCAAAAAATATTTTGTATTACCGAGAAGCGTAAAAGTCGTCTTGGTCTGTGATGTCTAGACAAGCGACCGAGACAAGACGTGACATGTAAAACTTACATACATTCATTTCGTGTACGTGCAGTATTGTATTATTCCTAGAATAACTTCTATTATAATACTCAACACGGCAATTCTATCATAATCTCGCCCTTAGAAATGACAGTAATATATAAAGTTGTCAGTGTATCGCGGAAAGCAAATGGAATTTAGTCATCGGTACTCATTTTGTTTAAAAAGTTAATTTCTTGAGAGATAGATAGCATTGATTTATATTGTCATTAAGCGCGTATCGGCGCGCTATAGAAGTCTTACAATGATCCTAAGATCTCTTTGCTGCGGTGATTCGTTGTTAATGATTCGTGATGATTGTAAATTTGATATCTAAAGGAACTGGAGCAGCGTGTAATCGCGGTGTTATCGAAAGCGAACGCGCCGTGTACAATGACGATAATCTGTCGTGTAGATTATTGTTTATAATATGTATCTACGCAAGACCAATTGCAAATTATATAAATGTATATAATGTTTGTGGCTCGTGTAGGTAAACCTCAGCATCATCAGCCTATAACCTATAACGACTCACTGTAGGGTACAGGCTTTGTTGCACAGTAAAGCTATGGGAGATTGGGCCGTCCGTGGTGGGTACCACGCTGGCCCAATACGAATTGGTGGGTGTTAACGACTGCCATCCTACGCTTTTAGCAGGGACCGATAGCTTAATCCGTCGTTGACGAAAATAACCTAATTCAAATCGCCTCTTGAGTTATTCATTATTTGACAGTTGTGCAATGGTTATTCAAACTCTCATCTCTAATATCCCGATCGAGGATGTCATTCCTAAAACCTGAACTAAGTCCACCCAAATTTTGGTACTAAGTCTACTGTCAAAATAGGTTCTTGCTCGGCGTCTATGTGCATTGCGAGCGCTGCCGTGTGCGGCCGTGGCGCATGAGTGACGCGATAAAGGTGGGTGTACGTCGACTGAAAGGGCGTGCTAATTTCAGTTTTTCGCTTGCGTAACGCGTGTAGTACACACGACAACAACGCGGAACGCTGCCGTGTGTCAGCTGACTACGTTTTTGAATGATAAAAGTTATCATACGGTTGACGCTTTCTTATGTGGATTATGGCGGAAACATATGAACATCGGCCAAAGATTCACTCAACGGCATTCGAACTGTACGACACTAGAGATACAAAGTGCACCTGAAATGTTGACCATGGATTTGATATATGCGTTGAGAAAAATATGCGTTGGTGAGCTTTTCTTATAAAATATCGCGTGATAAAACTACCTAACAAATTATCTACCTATAGGTATACCTATAGGTTGGGCAACTGTGTATAGTAAAGAGTTGTTGTATATAGTAAGCAAAGTTCCATAGCTGGCATCCTGTTAGTAGTTTCATTACTAGAACGTTACTAGATTAATTTATCAATAAATGTTAATTTTAATAAACACCGACACAAATCAAATACAAATGTTCCATAAAAGGTTCTGTATGAATTTACTTATGCTTATTTAATTTTGCAACAATGCTTTAGGCCCCTTTCGTGATTTATTCAAAACATATTAGTAAACTAATACTATAGCAAATATGTGGTTTAATATCAGAACAGGAAATAAGTGTTACAATTAACCGAGTTATAAGTACCTGTTGAAACCGGGTGGCCTAATGATAATTGTCAACTAATTCGCGAAATGCCGATTATTTTGTGGTTGCTCAGGCATTTTACTAAAAAAACTAATAATACTACGATGTGAATACGCATTTACATTAACACCTTTACATTAAACTGCATATCATAGAATAATGATTTAAAACAAGTAGAAGGAGGAATGTCGAAGTAGCAACATCCCTTTTAAATAAGCTGCTGAGCTTTCACTACGAAAGGAAAATTATGGAGCAGGGTCAGTCGGAACTTTGTATTGAAAACAACAATCATTTTTCGTGCCGTAATCTATCTTCAATCTATCGCAGTCTACTGCTGGATATAATTTGTATGTCTCAACCAGACGTTTTGCGTCAGATATCCCGGTCCTCCGGTTTTCTCGTCCAGCCTCCACCAGCAACCTTTCGCGAGTCGTCGGTCCATCGGGCCTGAGAAGATCTTACGCTACGATTTCCAAAACGCGGTCTCCAATCCAGAACTCGACTGCCCCGATGGTCATCGGTTCTGGAACATACGTGATCAGCCCACTGGCACTTCAACTTGCTGATCCGGAGGGCTATGTCGGTATCTTTAGTTCTGTTACGAATAAAATCATTTGTGATCATTTTCCTAAGTTGGACCCCAAGCATAGCTTTGAAATTGTGTCGCCCCATTGCGAAACTTTGAAATTGTGTACTTATCCTTCAGTCAGTGTCCATGCCTCAGGTGGGTAAGTAAGCACGGGTAGGACGCATTGTTTGAAAACTTTCGTCTTAAAGCATTGCGGAATCGATGACGTTGGGACTTCACGTAACTTGCCGAATCCCGCCAAACTTAACCGAATCCTCTTACTATCCTCCCTATCAAAGTTATACCGGCGAAATTGGTTGGTTTGAGTCATGCAGAGGTATTCCTGCACAACCTCGAGAAAGACGCCATCGACGCATATAAGTTGTGACATGACATGGCCATTGAACATGACTTTCGTTTTGTCCAAATTCATGCCAAGCCCAATTCCATATAGGCTGTTCAGCATCTCAACAGGCTCTTCCGATGACTCTGCCACGATGACGATATAATCAGCAAAACGAAGATGAGGATTATACTCTCCATTGATGTTGACGCCTCGTTCAGACCAGTCCAGGGTCTTAAAGATTTACCCTAATGCGTTTGTGATCAGTATCGGGGATAAAGCATCCGCCTGTCTCACACCACGACACAATTGTTGTTGTCCGATGGTCTTGGATCTGGACGGTCATCGTCGCTGTGTTGGAGAGACAATTCATCACCTCAATAAATCGCCAGTCGACATCGTATCGCAGCAGAGCCCCCAAAGGTTTCTATCGATTCGAGACTTACTTGTAGTCCACAAATGCCATACACAATATGATATAACAATATGATGTGTTAATAAATTTTCTCTCATATCCAATCAAGTTATAACTAATAAGATCAGAAATCTTTATATGAAATAAAGAAACCGAAAGTGTTATTTCAATACCTGTTTGCTATTCTCGTTTACATAATTATTTGATGTCTTTGATTACAATGAGCACAAATTAATGTGATATGTATTTATATTTAGCTTAGCTATCAGTGGCGCTTATCGTGTAGGTAATATCAAGGCATTACTACAAATATTACGAGTTTTAGGATTGGTACTTTCTTGAACAAGTTTTTAATTTTTTGAATTAATCTGATTCTGTTTGGAAAAAATATTCTTAGAATTCTGTTGGCGTGATATATTTACTCGTACTCATATATGTATGGCCAGCAGTGAAACTTTCAAATATCATTTACGGATTTGAGGAATATATATTTGTCTTATACCCGGACTATACTTTGCTTCACAACGTGACACTATTTAAATTTCGTATGTTTTAAATTAGGTACTTGTAAACTGTTAGGTCATATAATGTCGTAGTTCTAAGTGGCTTTGTATATTTAACATAAATATAATAAATTCCCGAATATATGAGACCAAATAATGGATTGAATTTTTGCGAAAATTCACATAACAAGCCAGTACATTAGAATATAAAGATGAATGAAGTTTTTGTTTTATTAAAGTAGAAAATACCTTTTTAAAAGTGCCAGCATTAGCCATCGGGTGAAAACCATACAGAAAGAAGGTAACTTGCGGTGTGGTTTTAATTTCGTATTCAAAGGCATATTTTTCTAGTCAGAACCTTTTTCATGTTATTTTTAAATTTCAAGATGTTACACATATATTTATTATAATTAACATAGTATAAAAGAAATAAAAGATCCTTATCAACTCATTCAAGTTTTTGCAATGAAAATTTTAGTTACGTGCGGAATTTTTGATCAATAATAATAATAATATTTATCTATTTTCTGAACACAAACATATGACACAGGCATTATATAGATCATGATAGATTGTGTGAGACTGATGCCTGATAAAGGTACCTCAAAAGGTACCTGAGTTACGTATTTTAAAGTTTAAACATACTTTGATTCGTCAGATAGGAAATGTTATATATTTTTATTAGTATGCGATCGCACTTACTCATGTTAAAAAATAAACATACGGTCTTTATCTTTAGGATTTAACATGTACACATTTTATCATGGAATTTTATTATAAATAACATACTAATTTTTAAGTTTCTCAGGTGACGGTCTGCTGTCCTCTTAAGTATCGCTTATTTTTAAATATAAAGTTTCAAGAAAATCGATTGTTATTCTCAACAAATATTATAGCAAGGGTGTGGTTAGAGATATTAGGATTTAGGGTTTTATAACAGCTTTCAAAGACATTTAAGAATAAAAGTGAATTGACTATTAAGTTTTGCCATAATACATATAAATTGAATAGTTCTGTATAAATTAACTGGAGCGCATTCCGTTTTATGAATCTTAAGTATTATATAGGACAAAGTATTTGTCTTTAAACAGTAATTTGTTTTAATTATAATGTGTATTGAAAATTTTTGCTAATTGTTTCACATAAATATGTGTTGGTATAGATGGGTTCAAGGATTTCGTATGCACTTTATTCAAATTCAATGCGGAGCGTGCTCTACCGACAATTTAACAGATATACTCGTACACATTTATTACGTTTACATATCAATAAAAGGCTGTATTATATAAGATTTGTTTTTGATTTATATAAGTTTGTCAGGCGTTGCGCGTGTAGAATGAAAAGTACCTACTTCAATCGTTACCAGATGCAAAATTATTATTTTAAAACAAAGAAACACATTCATATCTTTTTGCAAATCTTTAAAAACAAACCTGGGCAATACCGCAAAGTACGATAATTGAGTCAACATTACACTACACTGTTGCACACAGCGATTGTCGTATACAGTTTTGTGTGATTATTTTAATGTATCAACATTTATATGCGTAAGTACACAGTTTGCATGGGGAATGCGCGTGATAAACACTGAGATTTACACGAGTCTGTCGATGTTTGCGACAGTATTCCGATCAAACACATCGAACGGGACGTCTGTCTCGGTAGGGAGCGTTACATTAAACTAATTCAATTTTAGCACAATTCTAACGACGCACTTAATAATTACGTGGCGATCTTGAATACCGAGAATAATCTTTACAGGGGAATTCACAACGTATTGTATATCAATGAAAAGGAATGTTTTCATGACCAGTGAAAGCGTTATCTTGAGAGGGTTAATAAACATTTTTTAGCAAATATAAATAAATAAATAATAGGGTGATTAGGCCCTAGTCCTCCCCGCGTGTCCAGTGCGGGTTAGCCGACTTCACGCACATCTTTAATCTCTGCACAGGCGTGCGCAGGTTTCCTCGCGATGCTTCCCTTCAATGTAAGAGCGTCAGATAAACGTACATATAATTTCGAAAATACCTGGCGGGTGATAAAGCTGCACCCTCCAGATCGGATGTCAACAGTCCACACCAATGAGCCAGCGACGCTCATTTGTGTGATACCATTAGCTAGTTTTCATCAGCTCATTAAACGTCCCCACCGAGGGGCACGAGCCTACCCGTATAGGGTGATTAGGCCTTAGTCGTCCACGCGGGCCCAGTGCGGGTTGGACGACTTCACCTTTGAATCTCTTCCAGGCGTGCATGAAGGTTTCCTCACGATGTTTTCCTTCACCGTAAGAGCGTCGGATAACGTACATATATTTTCGAAATTCGAAAATACATTGGTACGTGTCGGGATTTGAACCTCAGCCCTCAGTAGGAAGGCGACAGTCCACACCATTGAGCCACCGACGCTCCATAGCTAGTTTTATTACGACATAATATATATTGATCTAAGTGATTTATTGACTTGTAATAGTAAGTTATTGACTAGGTGGGTATTTTGTTGAAGCAAAGTGTTGTCGCCAAAACGCCTGATGATGTCTATGATGCTCCTTGTCTAATTAATCAGATTTATAAGACCCGATAAAGTAACAACTGAAAGCATTATAGTGATGTGCTCGGTTGTGAACATATTTTCTTACCTCTTGAACCGCCTCTTCACTGGGATGATACTGAACCAATGGCCACCGAGATATATCACGCTTAACTTCAAGAAGTGCTGGCTTGACGCAGGCCAGTCCACTCACGAACAAAATCACATAAGTGGGCTAAATAAGTAACTAATCTGGGATATTAGGACCCCACGAAAAATAAAGGAGTCTTTTCTTACCAAGAACACCAGAACTTACAAATGATTACGATTTTGCTGAAGCAAGATAAAAGTTTATTAAATTCAAACACTCGACGTTGTTGGCCGTCGTTTTATATTTCTAGCGTGTTGTGTCTACAACCAATCCTCTTATTAAATATTTACATACGTGAAATAAAACATGGGCGTCTATTAAATTGTAGTGGCGCCATTCCTTAACGCAGAATGATATACAGCTGTTTTTCTCAGATGATATAGTTAGTTAATCATGTAACGTCGTTGTAGCATTCATTCTAGTTATTGTAAAAGACAGTAAACATTTCAGTCATGCTTTCTGGATAGATGTGATCCGGGCTAAAGGGTGCGATGCGGTTACAAGCGGAAAATACAGAATAAATTAAAGGTTTTCAAAATTTTACTGATATTACGTGGCTTGAAAATACCTTGAGTTTGTAATAAGTCATAGATTTAGAATAAATAAGTCAAACGAATACAATTTCCTTAATTCATTGTTACCCAATTTTCCTACGCGTACACAAAGTTGGTATAAGTGTTTAAACATTTTTGTGTTACAACTTGTGATAACTTTAATATAATGACTATTTTTAAATAACTGGTTAGTGTACAATGAAAGTAGTCACTATGCAGTAGGGTATATAATCAGTTGCTGACACATTTCATTTAAAAACTGCGTAACCAATTTGGCGAGGCGCGACAATGATGTTGTATGGCGTTAAACGTAATAACATAAATCGCGATTACGTAGTGCGTATCTGTTCGGAGAGCGACGCAGGACACTTATGTCCAATTCAGTCGATGGTTCATTGCCCTGGAGCGAGCGCAGGGTGACGTCACGTCATGTGCACTGCGCTTGCGCATCCGTGCTCTCACTGAACCAGGTGCGACGCGGGACTTAATGGCTGAAAGGGAACTCGAGCGGACCGACGAACAATTGGACGCCGAAACCATATCGCAATAAAATGCGGCGTGCAACGCATTCCAAAGCATTACTTTTATGACGCGGTAAGATCCAGTTCTGCGCTCATTACATGCATTTTAAAATGTATCGTCAAACGATTACGCCGAGATATTTGTAGCTAAATACTTGAATTTGTTATGACCACAATGCGATAATGCATTCTACAAAGTGCATCAGTAATTGAGTAAAACACAGCATTGTTTTGATAATTAGACTTTATAATAATGAATGGCGCGCAAACTTAGTCCCTTTAAACATCAGCACACTTAATTAACTCCCAACGAACTCAGTTCCACGAAATTAATTGGGGTCAAAGAATTTGTGTGCATATATCTCAATTGAATTGGACGCCGCGCAGGCGTCATCCTGCAAGGTATTTCGATTCTGTTTTTTTATCTTTGGGATCGATCTAATCATAATTCCTTGGAATCATCGTGTCATTCGTAATCCCTAACACCCGAGCAGACAATGGGCATTAATTTTCAAAGGTGAGATAGGAATGTCGTCGGTGCAACCTCAGGCAGGTAGAATTTTTGGCACCTTTATGATCAGATGGTGACGTGTGGTGTGCCACCCACGGTCCTCATTAAGCCGGTAGCTCACAAAGGCTGTAATATGGTGGGGTTATGCGCGGGTCGTCGGCCGCGGCGGCTCGCGTGCGCCAATTGCACAAAACACGCCCCCCGCGCGACCCGCGACACCAAAAAGTTAGAAAAGTACGTCCCGGACGCGCCACGATCTCGGCGCCATCGCCACTGAGAAACAACACCGCCCTTCGATAGGTAAAAGGTGGCTAACTGATATATTTCAAGTTTCCAATCAAGTCAATTGATATTTTCCACTATGAACACCCGTGGATAAGAATATCATTTAATGAAGCAGCCTACAAAGTCCAAAGGCAGGTACAGGCCTTCTTACGCAGCATGGCTGTGGAGAATGTGGACAAGCATCGATCGATTAGATACCATCCTATGTTAGCTACTAGTTGGGATATACGCGTATTTTACCTTCCGAAGTGCGGAGAAACTTGGTAACAATAACAATATTAGGATGGTAGTAGTTTATACCTACCAATCTGCATGGGCTTAGTGTAGAGTAACGACCCAATTTCCCCATGCTGTTTGGGAAGGTCGGGCTCAGTGTTGAGTCTCGGCCTACTCTCCTATGCTGTTTGGGAAGGTCCTAAAAATACATTACTTGCTTTCAATTTGTTACTTCCACAATCCCTCGAAGGGCATCGCAAAAGTTTTATTTATTTACTACTATATAAAACTCAGTTAGCTGCTTTTTGCGTAACGCACGTCAGAACAGTCCAGCGCCACCACACCGCGGCTCCATTAAATTCGACCATTTTGTAACTGTCCACGATCCCGGGGAGCACGTCCGGTGTCGGAGATGCGTATGCATTTAATTAGAACTTTGAATGTAAAGGTCCCGTGAAATATTGCGCGCCTTAGAGAATTTAAAGCGCTCATGCGAATACCGGGAACCGATTAATGCGGCACCGGACTTGAGCGGTCCAATTTATTTTATGAGCACTTTGGGACCGAATGTTGGTGACCATCGGCCCTGTTTTTATATTGTATAAATATTTCACACCATTTTCACTTCCACCTATTGTATTGAATTCCAATTGGTTTTTAAATAGATTTTACCTATTTTGCGCGAGAAATTTGGTTCTGCGCTTTTCTCAGACAGTTATTGGTGTTGACATTAAAAACAATTTTTTTTTGATACATTAGTTCATTTATTAGATAGATTTGTATTTATTTTTACTCCGTTATTTCACTTTCTGCTATCTTATTATTTAGCTCGCAAAACATGTATGAAAAATTTTGACTGAATAATTAGGTTAACAGTAGATTTATCAGTCTCTTGGGAAGTGTAGCGAGGACGCCCTTCGCCTGAAGACCGACGACTTTCCAAAAGTTGTTAGTGGCGGCAGGATGACAAAACGGTGGACTGGGATGGGCAAAATAGAACCAGCTTTGCCACCTTGGCCCTTTTGGAGCTAGATCTAGCATTTTTTACTATAGGTGACTACTACTTTTTTAACTATTTAGCCCGAAAAGGGCTAAAGCCTTTTTCATCGCCTTGAAAATATAACCAAAATGTGAAAGAAGTTTTTGCCATGCTAACAACTAATTTCTCACTGTTTCATCAGTCACGAAGCTTTTTTTTCATCCCTGTATATTAATTTCAGCATTTTTATACAGAAAATCTTTTGTTGGTCATCGAAGCTCCATCTAGCCCGATCTAGCCCTTTTAACTTCTCTGGTGGAAGCTGGATGAGAAAAGCGGAGAACCGGGATAACTGGCGCAAAATCGGAAGACCTATGTCCAGCAGTGGACTGCGGTAGGTTGAAGAGAACAGCCTCATTCCTAAAACTAAGGTGGCAACACTAAATAGAAAAGAACTGTGTCCAACTGTGTCCTGCAATAGATTGACAAGAGATTTCAGTTCGAGGAAGTCCGATGACCTATTTTGTCCCCTAAAGGTTACTTATTTATTGTTATCCAAAATAAATCTTTTTTTGGTTGTGGCGTGTGAGTTCGGGTGCGTCAAGCCCCTACGTGCACTCTCGTTATAACTTGAATTAAATGAATGACGCAGTTGTATGAATGGCGGAGTGGAATGAATGCGAGTCGGAAGCGCGGGTGCGTTGGTGCACGCTAGCTCGTTGCACACGTGCATCCTGTGTTTGCGCCTATCTGCCACATTGAGTTTACGTACGTTTTGGTTAAAAAACGCTATCACTGGACAACTCTCTATAAATTTTGATAGGTTTTGGAATCCGTAATTTTAAGCGCGTATGTGTTATGGTTCCGTACACAAAGGGCAAAATAAAAACCCTATTATTGGAACTTCGCTGATTACTAGGCATATAGTTAAACTTATTGATCAAGGATCTATGTTTGATAACATTATCACGAAAATGCGAAAAACAAAATTATTATATCATTGTTGTGTTTTTGCAAATTATACCCTATACAATTGTTTTTTTTAATGAATTTTATAGTTTTTTTACGGAACTATTCGTATGTGAATCCGAGTCACACTTGGATGGTTTTTTCAAACACACTTTTATCTAGAAAACATATTGTAAATCTAAAATCACAGAGTATGCCAAAATAAACTACCCTTACATTTTATATAGTATAAGTACTAAAATCAATTTGAACCTAATGACTGTAGTTAAAATATGTGTATTTTTATCTACCAATGTTTTATGAAGGTTTTATTTTTTATACATCAATTCAAATTAAACAACGACTTGTAGGTCAATTGTACGATTCTAATATAAAAACCTGTTTCGGTCTATTTGATGAAATCCTCGGGGCCTCATTTTATTTACATTTTAATATAAGAATAAAATCGATCACGGCAACACCATTTAGATTTTTTTTAGACCAGAGACAAAATTTGAGATTTACGATTGGATTAGAGCGGTTTAATTTCTTACCCCCGATAGGATCATTGTCGGCCCTGTAAGGCTCAGCACGCTTAAGTATATTTTGGATTTCGACTTTAGTACAATATCATTGAGTTCAAAATATGGGTTGATATGTAACAGTGCCGTATAAAGGGCTAATAAATTAATTCGGGCCGACTTAAGGCTTGTTTTACGGCTGGGCACGCGGCGTCGGCGACACTCACTCCCGACAACAGTATTGAGTTTCATCGCCTCACGATAACTGAGCTTACAATAATAATTAACTCTTCACAAATGCCTCTCTGTAGTAATTTGCATTGTATCGTAAACATTAGGATTAACTACGCAATGTTTTATCGTATGTGTACGTGGCATTTTAAATTATTGAGTTACGTAAATGGTTCACATATCTTATAATTTTTTAATATTCTGTTACATCTGTGTTTGTAGTTTAAAAGATTACATAGAAGCTTTTATACATATATAAGATTACATACGTAAAAAATTCATCGTATTAATTGAGATTGACGACCCATTTGGTGTTGCGGTTGAGAGGTCGGCTGCAACACCAAGGGTTCCGGGTTCGATCCCCGGGCAGTACAAACATTTGTGTGCATGAATATGTCTGTTTGTAATTGTCTGGGTGTTATCTATATATAATATGTATGTATTTACAAAAAATAATATAAGTATGTTATCCGTTGTTTAGTACCCATCACAGATTTCCCAATACAGGAGATGGGGCAAGCCGCGTTAAAAGTGCGACAAATGTATGCTCAGCGAGCATACACTGGCTATAGTTTACGCTCTGTGAGACGAATCAAGACGCACGAATTTTAGAAGAAATTACCGTTTTTTTTCCAAAATGCCATCCTGTGCAATTGTAACATGCCATCATCGCAGTGAATCAGTAAAATTACCAAGAAATATATATCTTTTCACAGGTAAGAACCGAAAAGAAATTGCGACACTGGGACTGCCTATAAACTTGGCGGCTTGTCCAGTCTAATTGTTATTCGGATGTCTGTGGTACCCATAATACAGGCTTCACGCTTAACTGTGTGAATGTCAGTGGATATTTATTTATTATTTGGATATTAATTTATTTATATCTGTAATATCTGTAATATTTGTAGAATATTATTTTATAAAAACGAATAGTATTGTACCTTTGTATTAGTACGTTGAAATATAAGTTGCTTAATTATGTTATACCATCATTCAAAGACAAACAAATCAAATGCAATGACAAAGCAAATGTAAACACAATTAAATATCCACTGATACATATTATACATAGAAAACACCCAGACCATTACAAACAGACATGTTCATGCACACAAATGTTTGTACTGCCCGGGATCGAACGCGGAACCCTTGGTGTTGCAGCCGACCTCTCAACCGCAACACCAAATGGGTCGTCATTATACATATATGCATAGATATATCGAAAAATCATATCGACATTATATAAGTATATAATAATCGCAGATAATTATTTGATAGGTGTATAATAAGTAACCTACCAATGTAAAGGATATGTACCTAAACTATACAAAGACACTTTCAAATTGTCTCAACTTATGCCAATTCCAAGTAACTTGACAGGTAAAGATTGATATACGAAGACTGTTTCCTATGAAATGATTATTCACCATAGTGACTAGTTGAGTAGGTTCTGATTTGAGAAAAAGGAACTCGGTAAGTATTTGTCACTCAATACAAAAGCCAGAACAGTAAGATGTCATATACCTGACCTTAATTTAGGGGCAATGAGTATTCTTTATTGACTATTTATATGAGAGCTTTTTAATTCTGCTCTTAAAAATTATATGTTAAGTATAAAGTTTAAATATAAATATAATAATATTAAGTATAAATTATATGTTAAGTATTAAAGTATATAAATATTTTTTAAATGATGATATTTAAATTTTTATGTAACATAATGCTACACCTAATAACTTTCTATTATAGTCTCTGTATTTTTATCTGGATTGAAGTTTTGGTACTGATATACGTATTGACTGATCAGTGATCATGAATATGGACATCGACAAAAGTGCACTTGGTTTGGCTCCGTTGCGGATTGTCGCTACTGCAGATTATCCATTGGTTAGACAGGTTAAGTTAACATGGACATTTTACAGTTATTTATCAGGGCTATCGTTACTTCTACCATACATATTCATGAATTACACGCAATATTACAATCTTAAAACTATGAAGGAATAAGCCTTTTCCGTGATAAAGCCTTGCTGAATTCAACAAAACTTTTCATATTATTTCTTTAGCAAAATTTTAAGTACCGGTAAGTATAATAGGTATAACAAAGAAAACACAATTGGTTACCTTCCTTTTTTAAATGAAAAGTTTTGATCATACTGCCAATAACAATGGTTCCTTTCATTACCAGGTTCCTTGTTTAATTAATAGTACCTAGATAAATTAGAGGAGGATATACGATAAGTGAGGTTGCACTAAAATTGCAATCAAAAACTAAATTGTAAAAGCACGAAAACGTGCAAAAAATGACAGCCCGAGATGGCGCCAAGATTTCTCGCACTTAGCATCCGGAGCACTAACGTCGGTTGCACTTCGATGTTTGAGGTGCACTCGTCCTCGCCATGCGCCACTCTGGCTCTGCCAGTACACCAATATTAGCAGTGGAATTTCTGCGCAGTTTGTAGGCTAAACACGTAGAGTGCAATAAGCGGACTGTATATATACTAAGTTACCTACCATATGCTTACCGTAACAATATGTGAGCTCGGTGGCTTAACAGTGTGGGCTGTTGCCTCCCGATCGGGAGGGCGCAGGTTCAAATCGTGCCACTTACCAATATGTTTTAAAATTTTCATAATAATATGTACATTATAAAATGCTCTTAGGATACAAAAGGCTGCGCGAAGGAAGGAAGTGTGATATCGGCCAACCCGCATTGGGCCTGCGTGGGCGACTAGGGCCTTTCCACCCTAAACGGGTAGGCTTCTGCCCCTCGGCTGGGACGTTCAATTAGGAGATGATGATACTTTCATAATTTTGTATAATACCATGAAGTCTCATTAATCCTGGGCCCTGATTCAGCTAATTTTAAAATTCGGTAATCGGGTCTAATCGGTAATATAAACAAACATGTTCATGCATACACATGTTTGTATTGCTGGGATCGAACCCGGAGCCCTTGGTGTAGCAGCCGACGTCTCAACCATAACATCGACTTGGTGGTCAATTATTTCGATATAAGTTGCTAGTAGATATCTCATAGTACCTAATTCGGTAGAGATCGATATTTGGCTATGTTAAGCATCGCTTTTGTCCTCTGATGAATTTGTGCAGGCACGGTAACGCTGTTTTAATAATGGATTCACTTATAATACGACTTATAAGTCGTTCATAAAACAAAACAAACATTCACCGTACAGTTTGTCTTATGAACTAAAATATAATGGCGGGCTAACACCTGAACTAGGACAAGTCCTGTTACTGTAAAATGTGAAAATATATTTTTAAATAGAATTGATAATTTCGATAATCGCAATCAATACTTGTTATAAGCTGTGAAAGTAAGTTGAAGCTAGTTCTGCGATAGACAGCTAGACGCCGCATCTAAAACAATGAACCCTCAGTGTAATTACAGCTAATTTGTAAACAAGAAATGGTGCTGCATGCGCATAAGCTGTAGGTACAAACAATGTTATTGAAAAGGAATCAATGAATGAATTGATTTATTATAATTCTTAAAGGCATTCTTCAAATCAAGATTGAAGTTGAGTTCACAAGATACTATTATTCAAATAGTTTAGGGTTTTTCCAAACATAAACCTACACACTACTCAGTAGTATACGTATTAGGCCACGTTTTTTTAAAACATCGACTCTACATGAAAAATTTGTGTTTCATATTTTTATATCCAAAAATAAACACATTTTTAATATAACTTAAGAGCAATCGTTCCATTTTGCGAATTTACAACGAAACAAAAATTAAGAACATTTCTCTTATATATGCCTTGTACTACTTTCGCATCTACACGTATGATTTGCAAACATGATTTATATCAACTTAGGTAGTTGATTACTGATTTTGCTATTCAAATTTGTCTTTTAACGCAACTTGTCCGAGTCAAATTTATTGGTTTTACGTATATATTATAGTTTTATATAATGTAAATAAATAATAAATAAATTTATGTGTAGATAAAATTATGTATTTTTTTGAAAATGAATTTATATATTATATATATTATATTTTATAATTTGATACCATTAACTATGACTACGTTTAAAATAAAATGCAGTTGCTATGTCGTATTATCGTACCGTATTATGTCGCATTATATTACGCTTAAAAGATAGAGGAATAAATAAATTGATATCTTTAATTCACTAATCTATAAGAAATTCAAATTTCATAGACAGCTTTTTTGGGTTAACATGGATAACCATTTGCCTAAAGGAATTCAAATAAAAATAGGAACATCCATCATCAATTTCATTTTCATTCCAATTAAACGGCTTATTTACTGGCAGTGCGTTCCTAGTGTACAAACTAGATTATACATAACTAATTACACTTAGGGCCTATTGTTTTAGTTATGGAATGTGTTGAAGCGTCTAGCTGTCTGCCACGAACTTAGCTTCAGCTGGAGTTGCCGTTTAACATCCTTTTGTGAATAACGTTCGTATAGCTCGAACATTACTTGATAATTATAACAAAAAACTGGCCTGCCCTGCCGAAGGACGTAGCACCTTGCCAATTATAGAAAAATGCCTGGTGTAACAGCGTTTGATCTCACACGGTATAGAATACCGGATAATGGAGCTAGCTGTTCTTAATTGTACGTTTTAAAATTTTCTTGTTAAGCCGAGTGATGGAAGCGCCTATGGTTATATTCTTCATTTGTACTGAGAAGTTTTGGAGAACATAAAGCTAACATGACCTGACATGTGCATGGCAATTTCGGCGGGTTTATGCAATAATCCTAATTAGTAATTAACATGGGTATTGTCTATGGGGACATAAGATGCCTCAAGCATTTAACTCCCGAAGGCCAAGCTAACCTCATCTGCATGTGGTGCATCCTGCTTAACAACGAGCAAGCAAGAAACGAAGAACGAAGAGCGTCGGAAACCCGTACATATAATTTCGAAAACTTGAAAAGTCATTTGTGACAGAATTTGAACCTGCACCCTCTTGACCGGAAAGAAATGGTAATATAAGTCTTGGGTAAAAGCCTAAAGAGGTAACCATCTTATGAAAAATATCATAGATAAGAAAGAAATAATTAGGAGCGGTCCCCCAACGCGACGTTTTTTTTTAATTATTAATAGATTCTTATGTACTTTAACATTAAGTTTCCTTTATTATTTTTTACTTTTTAAAGAGAAATTACTTAAGTTCTTGTGTCGGGCGTTTTTAAAATTTTTAATTTATTTTTTATTTCATACTTTTATAGGTAGGTTAGGTTAAGTTCGATTTTAGTATATAGACAAACACGTCAAACTTATAACACCCCTGTTTTTGCGTCGGGGGAAATCGTCGATATTTTTTATTTCAGTGTGATTTCATTTGAGTTCAAGTATATTTGCAGTCATTCGGTCACTCTCCCCACTTTCACTCCTCACAACTTTTAAACGGCTCAACCGATTTTCATCAAACATGTCTAAGAACACTCGCACGCAAGTCACCTTTAATACAAAAAAAACTAAATTGAAATCACTGCATGCGTTCGGGAGTTATGATGCCACAGACAGACAGACACACAGACAGACACGTCAAACTTTACACCCCTCTTTTTGCGTCGGGGGTTAATAATATATCGTGTTACAGCGAGCTTACAAGACCGCTGCAGCGCTGCTATTCTGCTAGGTCTATTCAATCTAATAAAAGCTTTTGTCAAGCAATAAACCTAAATATAAAGATAAGTTAGTTGGAATTTTAACAAGGGTCATAATCAATTCTAAACACGCGCAATAAACTTTATTACACCCCATTGTAATGGTTGGCGATACAACGCGGCATGGATCTAGCCAGTTCGCACTGCATTCTACCACGTCGTAACTCTAAAAAACTGCATCATATGACATAGTGTGCAAAGCGCAATAGTGTACGGCTGAGTCTACCACACGATTGAGTTATAATGACGGAGCGTCGACCTCGATATGAGCAGCCGTGCCATAGACTTAACATACGACTACAACTTTGTATTCTTAAATAGTTGAAAATTTACGTATTTATATCTTTCGATTATTTCTTTATTTCATGGGTCGATGATTTTCTGTCCCAACCGGAGATTCCCTGGAGACTCTGAGTTTGCTGCTATGACGATGCTGACGCAGCCCAATGGGTGAAAAAATTAGATATTCGCTTGTAGTTGTAAGAGTTAATTTGCACATTATTGGAAGCAACTTGGTGAAGATAAAATGCCATAAATAGGTCGAAAGCAGATGACGCTTTGTGAATGTTGGTATATATATATATATATATATATATCTTATACATAGTTATTCTCACATAGCTACAAATGAGTCTCGTGTATTACCACCCAAGATGATAACTATGCAACGTTTATAGTACGCGCTTTATGTGTAGCTCTATTGACAAGTTGCCAATATATCATGTACCTATTAGAGGTGGGTAACGTGTACATAATGGCCACTATTGCGGCTAACGTTAAAATCATGGGCACTGATTGGTTGCAGATTCACACTTTGGCCACTGATTGGTATTGTAAATGTTGATAAAGTAGTGTTTTTAGTTTAAACAATTTTAATAACACTTTAAGTAGGTAGGTACGTATTGCAGTGCAATATCGATTTCAAAAAGAAAAGCTGATACATTTTACAACAACGTAATATTAAGTTTGGAGTTTTTGAAATCATATGGCTAGGACTTTATATTTAAATTATTTTAGATGAATGGTTTGAACTATAATTTATTTTTTGTTGGAGAATAAAATTATTTCAATTGTTTCCAATGGAGTCTTTAAATGCAAATTGGTTCAATAAAATTTTTAAAGGACTGCGGAAATGTTTCTGAATAAAAAATTGAGTTATCTAACTGATATATCGCGGATACTAGTAATGAACTAATACTTCTTTTACCCAGAATTTACGTGATCCATACAGTACAACGACCCATTTGGTGTAGCGGTTGAGCAGTCGGCTGTTACACCAAGGGTTCCAGGTTCGATCCCCAAGCAGTACAAACATTTGTGTGCATGAACATGTCTGTTTGTAATGGTCTCGGTGTTTTCTATGTATCTCTCTCTCTCTCTTCAACCTATCGCAGTCCACTGCTGGACATAGGTCTCCCCCATTTTGCGCCAGATATCCCGGTCCTCCGCTTTTCTCATCCAACTCCCACCAGCGACCTTCCGCAAGTCGTCGGTCTATCGGGCCGGAGGGCGTCCAAGCTTACGCTTGCCAAGACGCGGTCTCCACTCCAGAACTCGTCTGCTCCAACGGCCATCGGTTCTACGACATACGTGACCAGTCCACTGCCACTTCAACTTGCTGATCCGGCGGGCTATGTCGGTAACTTTAGTTCTCTTGCGGATTAAATCATTTCTGATCTTATCCCTAAGAGAGACTCTATGTATAAGATGTATGATTTGTCTGTCTGTAGATATTTTTTATTAAAGTACAAACATTAGCTTGCGTATAGGAAAATGAAATACTGCCACCGTATTTGAATAGGATCAACATAGCTCTCCATCTAGCTGGTGCGCATTAGCACGGAGACACAAGCGAGGTGTCGAATCGAAAATGCGGGTTGAACATATCTAAATAGGGGGGGGCTGTCGGTCCGGTTGTACAGTTGCACGCCTTAGATGGCCACCGCGGCGCGGGCGCTCGTTTCTCTTGCGCTGGCGCCCTCATGATAGGGCTGTCGGTTTCGGCAATGATGTAAAAAGTATAGATCCGTGATATGTTCACAAATAACTGAAAGAAGTGTTCCAAATTAGCGTACATTTACCTAAACAGCGAGCCTACAACTGTATTCTCTTTGCCGGTTCGATTTTGACGCACGGGTGGCGTATTTACCTTTATATACAGAATATCATTGGGTTCCGGGAGCTAATATTGAATGTTCAACCATAATAGCTTAATGCGCACGCCTGCGAAGAGATTTAAAGGTTGTGCGTGAAGTTGGCTAATCCGTACTGGACCCGCGTGGACGACTAAGGCCTATACACCCTATACGGGTAGGCTCGTGCCCCTCGGTGGGGATGTACAATGAGTTGATGATGATACGTTTTTTTAGGAATGGCAACCCTATTGGCAGTTAGGTATTGCTGCGAGAGAATCGGCGCACGCGCACGCGACCAGCGCACGCAGAACTGGCCTCGCGACTTGATCTAACACATCATCTCGTACATTAATAGAAGATATCATACGCTATTATGAATTTTCTATTAGTATGTTTACTAAATTGGACAGTAACTATAGTTTTACATTTTTGACGCGTATGTTGCCATACTATGTATATATGGATTTAAGGTTCATGTTATTTAAAAACGAACCAGACTTAAGCAATATGCCAACACGCACTGGATCTGCGTGACTATTTGCCACCCAAACCCCTTAAATTAAATAAATAATTATCGAATTTACGACTGCTATTTGTTTTAAAAATACAATCACAATATTTATCTGTTTTTATGTCCCATTGTTTAAGATAGTTTGACGAAGTTTGGGGCTATATGACGTTTTGTGATGGTTTGGAATATTTATTTTTATAGATTAATACAATTAGTCTTGAATATTAAATAATTAGCGTGTTATATAAAACACCTTTGATGTACATTTTATTGTTTATCTGTATTAATCTAATTTTGAGCATGACATAAATAATGTGCGATAACATATTAATAATGTGATTGTACAAAAAGTTGGCAATCGAAATAAATAAACACAATAAAAATAGATCCTTATGCAGTAGCCAGGAAAATTTGCAGAATATTCGAGCAACAGTGAAAATAAAAATGAAATAAAATAAATGAGTGCTTCGATGCGGCCGGCTCTAAATCCCCAAGACCGCGCACTGTCAAAATATTGTCAAAGTGAATTCCGCGCGTCCAATATATTATAATGATTTTCCACTTGGCAATAATCCTAGCGATTTATTTCGATCGCGGTAGATATAAAACCGCATACCGCATATATCTAGGCGAAGCGTCATTCGTTCGCGTTGGGTTGTTGAACCTCCTTGTATTGAGGTTGACAAAGGTTTAATTGGTAGTATTGGACAGATAATTTTAGTATACATATTTGTAAGTAAAGATCAGCGGAATACTGGATTAGCAACTTGAAGTGGCATGTCCCATAAAACTTGACCGCGTCTTCCCGCGTAAGTCACGAGACTCTTCAACAGGTAGATCGATGACATAAGAACGGTCATCTGTGACTACCAGAGGATAATAGCAGTGGTCTGCTATATATCATAGAAAATATGAGATAACTGCGTGTAGCAACGGATTGCTATTCATTTAATCAAACCAAAATAAAACTAAATGAAGATCTCAGAAATATTGGCAGTCCAGAATACGTGTATGTTTTGGACTGTTGATTTGGTCCAGATAACAGTCTGGATTTTGGCCAAAATATCGTAGAATACGAAAGTAGATTTAACAAAATACAGGTTAATAAGTATATTAAAGAGTAAAGGAGTGAAACCGAGCGATAAATTAAGTAATGAAGTTATAATATTGAAGTGATGGCTTGATATGAGAAAGTTGTGCTTAGGTAGATTGGTCATGTTAATAAAGTTAAGAATACAATCAAAAGACGTTTGACGATATTTATTGGTGGTCTGCATGGGAACTTTGGAAGAGGAAGATCTAATATACGTAATACTTTTATGACAGTGACATGGACAAGCTTAACAAACTTATGGTCAGAAACAGTTGATTGGGCATGAAAAGAATATAATGTTGGTAATAGTAAAAGTGTAATTGGGATAGCTACAATGAGCTAAAGACAATTTCTTTATCAAGAATTAAACCCGATGATTACCGAAGCTTAACGTTTTCGTCAACTATATTTAGTGGTGGACGACGCGTCGCGCGGAAGTGTCCGTCGACGCCGGCGTCTGGACGCTAGACCAAGACCTTGTGCCGACTGGAACACGTCCACTAATATACGTTTTATAGCTCATTAAATACTTATGATTTATAGCATTCTGTGAGATTTCGCGATTCACACACTTTGTGATCACTCCGATGGTAGATACCGACAATATAAGTGGAAAACCAACAACATAAACATTTTCTTTGAATGTTTTGTTCAGTTCGTGTGAAATTAAGTGTTTAATTTCGTAATATTTTTGCTAAAATGTGAAAAGCGGCAATAGCGGTTTATACTTTACAACAAAATTCGTAATACAATGTATTTTTTAACAAATCACTACTTGTCTTTACGAGTATATGCGTAATAAAGCAATGCAAGTAAGCAAAACAGTGTATCCAGGTATTTAGCAAAATATTCCAAATTTTCAATTGATGAAGTAAACTCAAAATATACAGGTATAGATCTGGTAAGATTATAACAAAATACAATTCCTCTTCTGGCCCATTCTAACAACGAAAATTTCGCCGTCAGAAATCAATAGTTACTCTCGGGGTCAAATCAGCATCAGTTATTAACTAGGCGAGATAAACAAATAGGCTAGAAAGTATTACACTATTAGTATCCGGTGCGATCACGCTCCTCTATACTTAAAGCAAACGTAATTGTTGACGTATTCACGAGGCTTGACGTCAGGTCGCATCACTAACCGTCGGCCAACCGATGTCATCTCACGTGCCTTTTTAGATCACCTCACTATTGTTCGGGGAAAGACGCGGGGAAACAGTCCAAAGAGTTTTTTTGGTTTTCTACCTTCAATAAATTTGTTCTAGATCAGATTTGACGAAATGTCACTGTTTGAAAGAGGTGGAAAAAAGTTCTACAAAATGTAGATAGTATAAGTTGGTTTTAAATGAAATGAGTTAATACTACTTTAATAAAACTAATAATATCATCTTTGCGAAAAAAAACAAGTACTATAAATATAACACAAATTATATATATACAAAACATTTTTTTATATACTTAAATGTAACATGTATGACTTGCGTATGGGAGCTATGCTTAATCACAAATAGTCTGGCTCGGCTGGTGTGATGGCCTTACAGAAAACCGGCTTGAAACATTCTATTTCACCAGGTTAAGTTTCCGAAAGCCCATCCCCATTCAACCTCCGGATTTATCCATCAAATATATTTTATGGCTAAGGTGCAGGCCTTATGCACAAATAAAACAAATGAGTAACTAATCAATGTAGAAACGACGATTCTAGAGTCCATGGACGTTGTACGAATAAATAAATACAACATGTCTGAGTTACAAAGTCAAAGCATTGCGCTCTATGTTTACGAGCCGGCGTTTATTAGAAATTATATATACATTCGCAATTCATCTTGCACGCTTTCGTCTCCATGGAAACGTATTGTGAACGTAAAACGTTTACGGTCGTTGTCTACTGGATATGAGACGAGATGGACTTTTACATGCTTTTACCGCTACTATTACAATGTGCTGCCGACCTCAAACAAAAAAACAGCGTACTTGAAAAGGATTGCGTCTCAGGTCTTGTTTATGTAATTTGGACTAGTCGTTTGAAATTGAAATTCCAATATTAATGGAAATCGGAAAAAAAATGTTTTTTTTTATTAAGTTAAAAAGTTTATTTTTCCTGTGATAATTGTTATGAAATCTATGTCAATTGGAACTCTATGCATTTTGTTTTATTTACTATTAATATAAATTTAATACCAACATTAACGTTGTGCGTCCTTTTACACGAGCAGTCTGTGGGTGGACTGTACGCGGGGGCAGTACAGCGCACTACGCGTCCGTAATAACGCATTTAGGGTGCTGTTGGGACTGCCTCGATTTTGTAGCGCTTCGGGGATGTTTGCTGAAGCACGTCCCCAAACGCGCACGCAAGCGGCGCATCTCCCTGGTGCGCAGGGTACGCGCCAGCCCTAACAGCATATTCCGAATGTTTTCTGTGCGTTTTGACTGCCGGTACATGTATCATTGTAATATGATACATTTACCGGCGTATAAAATAGTATTTTAGATTTTCTTTGAATTTTTATTTTATTTGTTTTAAGTATTAATTATAATTTTGATTATTTGATTTAAACTAAATTGTAATATTATTTAATTGTCTTATTCATGTCATTTATTATTATTATATTAAAAGAAAAATTTTAATTCTGTATAATTGGTATTGTTTTTATTTTTTATTGTAATTTGATTATTGGTCAATGTTATGTTGTCTAAAAAAAAAGGAATTGAATTAAATTATTAAAGTTAATATCACCTTCGGGGGTATTCCGGACGATGATTATGATTTTCGTTATGTCATAGGAAAAAAATAAATCTAATGAATTGAAAAAGTAAAAGTAGTATTTTAGGAAATTTAATGTAATAAGTATATTGCATTTTCTTTACCAGATCATAAGTAGTATATTCCCATCGAATGAGCAAATTGTTTAAGTCACTGATAAAGTTATCTCAACAAGAGAAAATGTGATATAAGTGATAAGATACTGTAACATATTACTAGATATACATAGATAGTGTTAGTGACACTCGAAATCGTTCCTTACGTCCTTCGCAATGTCAGTTCATTGCAACAAAATATTACAGAGCTACTTCAAGAAATGTATTTTTTAAAATAATTATTTACATAAATATAAAAGTCACTACTTGAATGTATTAATATATATGAACTTGTTTCTTTATTCTTGTATAAGTACACAATTGTTAACAGTAAATGTATTTAGCCATGAAGTGACTTAAATCATAACACCTCTATTAAAATTATGTATTCTTTGAACCCAATATTGAGAGTATCTCAAAATAAAAACAAGCATACTAATATGCATTAATTTGTATAATAGTGGACCACATGTAGGCCTAGGTTTCTCGTAGTAGATAAGATTGTACCGCAGAAGAAGCTTTATAGAACAACCATCCCTAACTGATGGCTGGCAGATCCATATATATGCCTTTTAATATAAATAAATAAAATTAAAAGAATTAATTTCTAGCAAGGCTCATTAACGTTAGTAAAAAAGGTTGTCGCAACTAGTGCTAATGTATTGTTATAATAACTACAAAAAAAGAATAAAAATGTATTAATAATATTAAATTAAAATAAAATTATTTTTAAAACATTCAAATACTTTTCAGGCAACAGTAAAAAAAATGAGAAAATTTGGTAGTGCGTTTCTTTAAATAGGCTGTATAACTGTAACTATGTTTTGAACGTCATTCTAGCCAAATATATTTCTCAGGAAGCTTTTTAGTGTATAACATACATAAAACTATATACATGGATACATATATTACGCCATATCATAATACAAGATTCTTGAATTAAACTTTTGAGACTCGAACCTAGTTGACTAGCGGTCTGCAATCCCTTAGCGATGGGGGAGTCGTTGGATAAACTTTTCTAGGATAAGGCGTAATAATTGTGAAATTGTAAGACAACGTCCACGGTCTTTTGCAGATACATTCATGTATACAATGCATACTTATTCAATCGACCTATTTTTATAAGACACAACAATACCTTGTTTAGTCACGATTTGCTAACTTGTACTATTATTCATTCATTCGAAACGATTTATTGATATTTCATTGACTACTAATTTAATGTAACGGGAATTTAGACTTTGAACATAAGTTTTCGCTTCTTGTATTAAAAATAAACTGTTACAGTTTATGATTACTCTAATATACTCAAAATATCTTTTTTCAAATAAAATCGTTTACAGATAGTTTTGAATCGTGAATTATTATTGTTTATTTATTTTTGTAGAGTCATAACGTCGTATATTCTATTTCGGAAAAGTAGGATCTTCGAGAAGAGCCTCAAAGAAACTTGATAGCAAGCAGGAAAATCGATATAACTCTACTTCTGTGTGGTATTTACAACCGTTTTTATACATTTTTTTGAAATAATACGGGAATAAGTTGATTTATCAGGGATAGTTACTGTATTTCAACTATACTATGGAACCAAATGTTTTAAATAGTTCGATTGCAGTGTTTTAAAAAAATATTGGTTTTAAAAGATTTAATTTTTCTTCTTTACGAGTAGGTAGTCCGATTAGGTTTGATGTTTTAAGCCGTTTTACGGTCTCTGACTTGGTTTTATGTAACGACCATATTGGCAGCTGGAACCTATAGCTGAAAGTGGCTTCCAAAGCATGGAATCATCTTCCTTTTCAGACATTTAGGTCATAAAGAGAGCAAAATCCTAACCAAACTCGAAAAATTCGTATGAAGTGACTTTGCGTTCTATGCGTGTAATATGTTATTTGTGTGAAACAAACAAACTCTTAATCAAGCAGCATTTGAAATGAAAGCTCAGGATTTTGCATATGTACGCATAATTAATTTAAAGAAAATTATCATGCATATTTCTAATTATATCCTTGAACTCTGATATCTATTTATGTTTACCGTTTATATGAAATATACCGTATTTTACAACCATTATACATAACTCAAAAATTATTATGATCATTTCAAACGATCCGTAAAAACGGGTGGAGCATATTTTTAGATTTACACGTTACATACAACCAAGGGGATAAATCACGAGCAGACCGAGCAATATTTGTCTGGAATAGCTAAATATGTTAGTCATAATAAAGTGAGTGAACTCCCGATCACCAGACGCAGCGCAGGCGCCTAACTCAGATAAATCGCGTGATCCCCCGCAATTGTCACACCCGTCTTGAAAACTCACCGCTTGTTTACGATTTTCGTTGTTACAATAAATATTTTTAACAACTCAATAGAGAAGAAATTCTTTGTTTTTATGTAACGAAGGAACAGGACGGTCAGGACCATCAGGTGATGGTAATGATACGCCTGACCATGACGTAGCGGCATTGAAAGAGACACAACTGATAAACATTATTCTCATCAATGCCGCCTGGCCTGGTATTCGAGACAACAGATGTTAGGTCTTTATCCGGTAATTGCATTAGCTACAATGCCCCGAAACGCAAAGTTCATAGATCTCTTATTAACGGGACGATATCTGACACTGCGTCTCTCCAACGTTTGCTGTTCATGAGTACCTATTAAAAGAAGGTCTCACACAAGTGAATTCGTTGAGGTGTTCATAAATAATACCGCATAAATAATTATGAACGGTGTATTTTTTCATGTTATAAATACGGACATTCAGCGCTACGGCCTGGCAAAACACAAAAATAAAATACAAATCAGCCGATGTTTATGATGTAACGTTAGCATTTTTATAAAAATAATGAGTATTTGTGTATCGTACTATGAAATACAATAAAAGTCCAATAAAGATAATAGAAATTTCACGGCTCATTCAAGAGACTTAAATGTTTTTTGAAACTGTGAACTAATTAGGAGTATGCTTGCCCGCATTCTAAACTAAGGTGACCATAAAACGTTCTTACAATAGTAAACAGGCCATAGTTCACTGAAGGAATTTATGGTCCTAGTTTGGATCATACTATGTTTTTTTTTTTTTATTTTTTTTTTTTGATAATATTTTACATTGTACAACAATAAATAATGATCTCTGAGACCTGTGTTAGTTTACACTGTGCTACAGGCCTCAGACTTCCCAAACTATTGACAAAATATTTATACTATCACATAAGGATTTAGAATAGACATATTTACATCCATTTGCCAAACTGTGTATGTTTATCTAAAAGATTGAATTATTATATTTATTACAGTGTAATTATTATACATATAAAAGTTTGGTGTATGGAAGTGTGTGTTAATTAGTTTATATGCGTGTATTATGCGTGTGTATTGACAAACTGATTTATTTGCCAGTATGGAAAATATATCTTTGTGAATGCGTAATACTACTATAGACTTGTGATGATGGGCTTAGGCTTCTTTTAATGACTGACATGATTTTTGAGTGATGGGGCGGGTCGTCAGATCCTTCCTTTTCAGTAGGATGCAATCAGTGCATCAAAAAGTAACGATTCAGCCTAAGAGGTGTATCACGCAAATTCAAATAAAATCTATTTCTATTTATCCTTGCCTTGAAACCTCTAAATTGAAATCGGAAACACAGACGCACGAAGGTCATTCCACTGCCTTGCAGTTCCGACGATGAAGGAGGAAGGAGGAGGATGGAGGAACCTAACCTTTTTGTACGATTAGATGGTATTCTAATCAATTACCTACGTCTTAATCTGTCGTCACCACGACATATACCTTTTTAATAATAGATAGTGTATGATTGCACTACAACTTTTTTATAGTTATTGGGAGTAAGAAGGGGGTTTGTTCAGCAGTGAACAGTTGTACACTTAAACTGACGTAGAAATTTGCAAATTATTTACGAGAATGATGTAATGAATAAATAACATATTTATTTTATATCTTACATTAAATTAATATTTCCAAGTCGTAATCTCTATGAGCAACATGTCTCATGAAAACTTTAATCAACATACATTTTTCTAGACGAGTTCATTCATGGAAATCAATTTATTTATATTGCCTAAAAGTAGTCCGAAGTCTGCCGATACAATATCTGCCAAGATAATTTTGCTTTATATTTTTAAAGGGACTCTGGTAGACTTTGTGAAAAATGACGTGATAAACTGACACGTGTTGCGCGCATGCACTTTAAAAAGAAAACGTCTCCCGACAACCGGTGATGCAGAAGGCAATCGACTTGGTTCTTTGATGTATACCTATTTAAAATTTTGTATGTCGCTTATGCCAATTCCGTTAAAATAAAATGAACTCTTTGTTTACGTATATCTCTATTTGTAGAGAGTGTTTAAAGATATTTTTTACAAATATCATATGATTTTGCTTAGTATGCATATTTAGTTTATACATAATAATACAAGTTTTATCATACTTGGGCTACGCTCTACCCACGTTTCCTAGTAATCCATAAACTTTGGTACGAGTATTAAGAATGATAAAATGAATTCTAGATACAATCAGAATATTGTGTGAACGCCTATGACACATAAAGCGTCAGAATCATTTGATTTTCTGATTTTCTATTGAATCTAGATTTCTGAGGTTCAATGGGTTAATAATTCATAGACGGACAGTAAAATAAAACCTTAGATGGTGCAGCCAAAATGATTTAAAATCTGAACAGGATCTATAACAGGATTTCCTTACAACAATTTTTATATTTCAAACAGTCTTGATAATGAAATCACAAAATTACAGTCGCCACTCGCCATTGTAACTGAATGCACGATCTCTTATGAAATTTTTAACAAAACCCGTTAACATATCCAAATATTAATCGGTAACAATAATCAATTAGGCTCAACGGTTTCCGTGGTTTCGGCACCACAGCGTGGGAAGGCGCGCGTCGGGCGTATTTTATTTGCCGATATCTGTGATCGGGCGCCTGTTCCATTAGTCATGTGACAGTATCGACATGAGATCGGCCCTCTCTTTAATTCCAGTCGACGCCCGCAAACTGCTCTCAGTCGTATGCAAATGTACCCGCTGCACCGTTGATGAATGATCTACTGACGCGACTGCGTTGCTCCAAGAATGGAGTACGGCATCTAAATTAATGAACCTTGTGGCGGACAGATGAAGCTATTCTCATTGATGTTTATTTGTAGATTGAAAGCGTTATAATACTATGCTGTTTCTTTATACATTTACGTTACGTTAATTGGTGGTTGTATAGTCCGATCGCGTACTGTTTTTGACAGTTTCTCTATTTTGATTCATAAATAGACGAATTTCATCAATAAGTTCTCGATGGGGGTTGCTGAGGGTGTATTTATGGATATCTAAAAAAATTGTCATAATAACTGAAAACGAATTTCTTTTTTTTATCAAATGTAATATTGTCGTTTATTCGCTTTACTATAAACAGTATACGTGTGATGTGATAAGATAAGAGAAGAGCGATGAAAGAGAAAAAGATTTTTTGTCCCTGATTTCTTTTCTGTAGGTTTATGTGTATTCGAAACCACATAACATGTTTATTTTTGAGTGTGATTGCATTCTATTGCTTCAATTTCAACGACATGATTTTGATTTACCTATTTTAAAAAATGCCTTGTAAAACGTGACCATAACACAGGCAGAAAATTGGCTAGATAAAAAAATATATAATCGAAATGATTCCGTTTGCTCTTATCACCATGTTTGCAATAGGCAATTTACAAACGTGTGACGTGATAAGCATAGATAATGATTTAGGGATTAGGTTTGGCTGAAACGTTTTTAGACGGTCGTAATGTAGATCAGTGCAACATTGGCAGCACAGAAATAGTAGGCGTTGGATGCGGTCAATGCACGGCTGAGTCACCCGCACACGCACTATTACATTACTTTCTTATAAGGTGGTCGATGGGATGATTGCGTAGCCAACGAATTCGGTAAGCAATCGTGAAAGTTAAGCAACCATAACAATGGACCGTTGTCGGATGGATGACTGAAAATTTTTGTGGTCGTCCGTGTTTAGCTAGGTTCGTCGAACTACTGGTCCCATCTTCTAACTTATGATACTTCACAATCCAGGTTGGGCCTAAATTAGTGTTAGGGAAGGCATTTTTCACCAGTTGTCGTTATTGTTGTTGTAGTAGTTAGTACCTACCAAGTAGGAACATTGCACTGTGAGATTCAGTGTTAGGAAGAGTACGTTTAGTTGCTTAATTATTATTCAAAGTCTACTCAAATGAATAAACTGGAATCATTTATTTATTTGTGATTTTTGACGACCCATGTGGTGTAATGGTCGAGACATCGGCTATTACACCAAGGGTTCCGGGTTCCATCCCCGGGCATTACAAACATTTGTGAGCATGAACATGTTTGTTTGTATTGATCTGGGTGTGTTCTATATATAATGTAACTGTTTGCAAAAAAAGTATATGTACGTTTATCCGTTGTTTAGTATCCATATAACAGGCTAATGCTTAGTTTGGGGCTCGATGGCGCTGTGTGAATATCAGTGGATATTTATTTATTAGGAATTATGGTGTTTTTACTAGTTTTGCATCTACTCGTAGCAAGCGATTATTTCGAAAGTTTTATATGAGACCGATTAAAAGGAAAATAAAACTTTATATATTTTTCCGCGTGTGAGGCATTAAGGCGAGAGCAAAATGATTGATAGGCCGCTAACTGTTACACCGAAACTTGTAAAGAGATAAGAGGTGTGTAAAGCCTGCGTCCGAAGGGAGGGCGTGAAGGCACGCGGCCTCGCGCCTCTATCTGCGATCTCGACCGCCTCACGCATACTGAATCAGACGAATTGTGGACTGTTCACATATGCCTGACGCTGTATTTGAAGCAGATAGTGTATAATATTCGTCTCCTCAATTTATCTATTTGTACCGTCGCTTAGCCAACAATCGTATCATACACGGACATTTCCCCTAATAAATAGATGTCCAGGCAGGGTCTCTGTATTACTGTATACAGTGACAAAGCCCATCTGAATTACAGATTACCCCAACTTACACATCTTCACACACAAAAACAAACCACTGTGTTAATTGACATTGAGTACTAGGTAGGCTTTTTATAAATATTTCAAAACAGAGGTTCCGTATTCAGGGCCTTCACTATCCCCTGAGGAATAGTCGCCTTAGGAATGCAACGAAGCATTAAATATTCTAAGGTCATCATAGTTAGACACTTGTCCGGTTAAGCCGTGAAGTCCATCAGCGAAAATAAAAATATGTGAGGCGTTAAGTTAAGAACAGCTTTTCATTTTGTTATATAGGAGAAGTTAAGTTGACATTTGTCTGGATCTATTTTTTTTCTCAACGATTACGGCCGGAATGGCCCGGAGGACCACATGCAGGATGTGCCGCAAGTACACATTACGGCGGTTGAATTGAGTGGCGAAGCATTTTTAATCTATCTCAATCAGTCATGTTGATGCGAAACCATCATTATTTTGGCGAGTCGACGAGACAAAATGAAACGTTGCAAGTACTTACGGGCCGCCACAGGCCTGGCATTAAATACATTATCGTGTTATCGATCGGAGTCCTTAAAGCGGCTCGCAATTAGTGGTACCTTAAGCGAGGCGCGCGCGGACCTCCCGCGAGTGGACGCGGCGCCGCCTTCTTGTCTTTATGAAAATTATCACTGAATTGAGAGATAAAGCCCTCGTGACGTGATAATAAGGGGTCCTGGCGACTGAGTTTTCCTATTTATGTCTCGTCGATTCAACGCAGTTGATTGCCGCTGATTAATCTGGTGATTCAGGCGCTGCTCGCGACGCGTACTTGTTGCTCTCGTGAAATTGAAAAGTTTAAATCGACCACTTTAAAAGCCATTGTTGTTAACTGACGTGTAACTACGTGTTGTTAAGTTACTAGTTCAAATTTAAATTTGTTTAAAATTGTTTGTGTTATATAATGAAGGTATTCGGTTGCGGTTTTAAACCTATTTAATCAAGCATTTTTGCATAGATTTTTACGTATAGGTAAGGTTCGGCTACATAAACAAGTAGTAGTTAATACGTACTTTGAAATTGTAATGATTATAATGAAATAACCAAATAATCGATTAGCATAACAAGTAAAGATCTGGTTTCTAGTTGCAGCATTTATGTTACTATTTATTAACTGTTAATTTACACGCTAGTCAAAATAACACATAATAAATAAAGGACGAGTATACTGACATTAAAGGGAAGGCATTCAATGTAATAACGGAGTGTGCAATTACACGGCATGTATCAAAACGTCCCTAAAAGGTCCGTCATTAACGTTGTCCTTTCATAACGTTTAATAAGATGCAGTACGAGTGTAAAATTTCGTGATGAATCCGTGAGAGCAGTCACGAGGCGCCGGGGGCCGTGGGACATGGCAGTACGTTATATTCACTTACTAGTCGTGGGGCTGGCCACCTAATACAGATTTTTTTAGATCTGACAATTATACTCCGCAATAAGTAACTCGTCAACAGTTGGTATAGTGTAATATATTATATAATAATCCCATGACGTCAAGGTTTTAGTTTACCTTTTCTCACTTTAGTAAGATAGAAGATTTGATATAATTTCATATATCTCGCAATTATATTAAAAAATAATTTAAATTAAAACTGGAATTCAAATCGCATTTATTTAATAAAGGGATTATGCAAAACACGTCTTGATCTTGTTACGATTTCTAAATGTGCGTCATACCACTTTGAATTGCTGTCATCAGAAGTGCACATTTCACACATGGCTACTGCTTCATAATATAATTTGCCTTTTGCCCGCCCAGACTTTGAGATTAAGCTTCACGACGCAATGTCGCTGTCACAAAATGGATGAATTTGTCAGTGACTTACCGTCGCGCATATAAGTGTTATCTCCAGGGCTATCCCCTTGTGTTGTGTTGGTCGCTAATTACACGGCGGGTTGGTTCTTAACGAGCAATTCAGCTAAATGGCACGCGCGCGCGCATTGCACTCCCCGCTACGTCCAGGATTCTGGGATAGGGTTGCCATAAAAATAAAAATTTAGACCTGAATTCTAGATCGCGAGCGTTAATCTTTATTTGAATAGAATTAAAAAGGGTAAGCGTTCTTAACTATAAATAGCGCCATACCTTTTTAACTCAATTTGATATCAACGTTGAGTCTCGTTCAAGAATACGGGCCTTAGACTATTAAAACCCTACTAAAAATAACACCAAAACTAATGTTTTCAACAAATGATTAAAGTTGAGAATCCTCCTTATTTAATGTAACGTTTCAGTAGTAAGCGGTAGCGGTGAAATACTTTCTAAGTAAGGCATTAATGATGGTAAATACGCTTCTTACGATGTATACACGATGTGATGATGACGACCCATTTGGTGTTGCGGTTGAGACGTCAGTACAAACATTTGTGTGCATGGACATGTCTGTTTGTAATGGTCTGGGTGTTTTCTATGTATAATATGTATGTATTTACAAAAAAAATGTATATAAGTATGTTTATTCGTTGTTTAGTACCCATAATACAGGCTTCACGCTTAACTTGGGCTAGATGGCGCTGTGTGAATGTCAGTGGATATTTATTTTATTATTTATTGATATAAATGTGGCTCGTTTACTCCTAAGAAGCATGTATGCACATGTTAAGAATGTTGTGTCACACAACAAAACATAACGCGGCGTTTTATCTGCAGCTTACTGCAGCCGCACTTAACTCTAAATTGAATACAAATGGAAGCACAAAGAGAGCACTGTGAGTACGTCTAGTCGCAAGGAATCTGATTTCAGCATGTCAAAGCAATGGAATGTGTCATCTTGTCACAAGATTCTTGTGCCAGGAATAGTGAACAATGGAAAGTAATGGTAGTAGTGGTTTCATAAAACCAGTATATTCTCGTTCTGTAGGTTATAAAATATGTACTGTACTGGATGTACTTCATTTTATAATTAAACCCTTATTATGAGCAAACATTAAAGGATGGATTTTCAAGTTTAAGTCTAAATTGTGTAATTTTTACTCAAACTTAACTATTGATATACTCTTTCTTTTCAAATCTCATAAACAAAAACCATAGGTAAAATGGGAACCAATCTAGCAATGATGCTATAGTTAGTCATAGTGATGTCATCGTGTTGCCTTTATTTTTAGTTTAATTTTGTTTCGACAATAAATTATCCATATTCAAAAATTTTGAGGTAGGTAAGCTATATTTTGTTAGCAGAATAGTGATATAAAAAAGTAAAGTTATTAGAAATGATTCTTTAAGAAAATATGCGAAATATTGTCGACAGCTTGATAAAGTGTACACTATATAACCTTGCTGTAACAATTCATCATCAGCTCATTAAACGTCCCCACCGTGGGGCACGAGCCTACCCGTATAGGGTGATTAGGCCTTAGTCGTCCACGCGGGCCCAGTGCGGATTGGACGACTTCACACACAACCTTCGAATCTCTTCGCAGGCGTGCATGAAGGTTTCCTCACGATGTTTTCCTTCACCGTAAGAGCGTCGGATAACGTACATATATTTTTCGAAAATTCGAAAATACATTGGTACGTGTCGGGATTTGAACCTCAGCCCTCCCGGTAGGAAGGCGAAAGTCCACACCACTGAGCCACCGACGCTCTGTAACAATAAGATAGCCGCAATTCAATTTTATTAACTTACAAATAATGGCTGTCCTTGATGTTCAAATACTACGTGTAAATAGAGTTATCTACGTATAAGATTCGCGTTGTTAAATATATCAATTTGTAGTCACAGATAATCTCAATTGGGCCGATTAATCTAGATTGGATCTGTTAGCGTAGTTGTATCGAGTTTAAAATATTGAAGGCAGGCTGAAGACAATTGCATTGTTATGTGTTCGTAATCAATCTTTTATTGTATATTTTGAAACACTGAAAGCGATGAATTATTAAAAAAAATTGACCCTTCCCTCGTGAGGATTTTTGTAAAATTGCTGATTTGATTAGTGATGGAGCCTATCAAATAATGTTACATAGCATTCATGATTATGTAAAATAAAGTCTTGAGTTTTACAGATAAATTTAGTTATTTGTTCTGTTTAACGGTGAAACTTTTTACACGGGGCAATCATGGTTACCGAAATAGTACTCTTTGAAAAAAATAATTAGTGTGTATTGTGTAAAATTTTAATTGTTTTGCGTCTTTTCAAAGGATCACAAGGTCACGAGCTCGCATCCAAAGAAATAATAAATGCCTACTTAAGTGCGGCATTTTCAGCTGAATATTGTCGTGAAATTTGTGTGATTTTTAACGACTTAATATATGTTTCTTCATAAATTTACTAGCACATTTTAGTTGACGATGCCCAGACGTTTTACGAGGTTTTCGGTATTAGAACGGAATGCGTTGAAACAGTGAACGGGTAATTTGGACTCTATAAAATGCTAACACGACGATGTACAGGTAACGTTTATGTATTTATATTTTTAATTTCTAGCGGACTTGATTCTGAAATAGAACAACGACCTAATATGACTGTCAGTATTATTTCACTTAATAGCCCTAAAACCGGTGGAACATTAATTGTTAGTAGAAAGATTTTCCAAAAAAAAATTGTAAAGGCGGCTAAATGCATCGAGTTCATTCGTATGAGGAACTAAAGTTGCCGAATAGCGGGATGGATCAGCAAGTTTAAGTGGCGGTTGGGCGGTCACATATGTCGCAGACCAATGGCCGGTTGAGCAGAAGTGTTCAGGAGTGGAGGGTGGAGGCTGCGTCTTGGTAAAGGCGTAGGTAGCGTATGTCGGCCGGACCGTTAACTTGCGGAAGGTCGCTGGTGAAGACTGGAATGAGCAGGAAATGGAGACCTATGCTCAGCAGTAGACTGTTATAGGTTGAAGAGAAAGAGAGTTCATTCTGCTACCCATCTTTTTTTAATATGACGTGATATCAATCCATAATATTATTGACAACAGCAGTGAAAATCATCAGTAGATAATAAAATAACTAAAAAAAATATACATACAATTGTACATAGGAAACACCTAGACCAAAACAAACAGGCATATTCATGCACACAAATGTTTGTACTGCCTGGGGTTCAGACCCGGAACCCTTGGTGTAGTAGCCGACGTCTCCACCGCTACACCATCGTCATGACATAATATTTTATATATAGGTGTTGTTACACACATTTCCTTACACGGCAAGTTTAGGTCGTTTCTAGATCCAGGGGTCGTAGGTTCAAATCACACGAGCGCAACTACAGTGTCACTTCGTTTGTTAAGGACAACCTGCGTGGTTAAATCACTTTAGAATTTTCACAGAAAGAATCTGTGCTTCTTAGAGTTTGCTAAGCCATCGATTTCGGCAGCCAATGTCACTGTCGTTACATAAGTACCATAACACCGCCAAGACTCGTGAAGCGCTTCAAAACTCAAGCACCAGGGTTGGTTTCCATATAATTCATTAATCTGCAGACTTATTAATTACGATAGGTTAACTCTTAATCTACATTAATTTCGAAAAGTTGAACGAAGAATATTTGGTACACCCATTGATGAATGATGAAAGCAACGGCCGACCTAAACAGGCTCAGCAGAAAAGTTAATTTTATAACGTGATAATATTTTTCCATTTCAATGCAAATAGATCAATCTGCACTTAGGCATAGTGTTCGAATGGTTACGACTATTGCTCGATTTGTTCAATTGCACTGTAAAATGCTAACAGGGCCATAAAAAGACAATATTTGCGAGTTATCGATTGTAAGTTTATTGCACTGACGCAAATACATGCGATGACCTAAGTACCACATTAAAAGCATTACAATAGAACGAAGGTCGATTTTAGAGTTTCCATTGAATGTCTGAATCAGAACTTGTCTCTACAATAACTACTGTGACTACAACCTGTACGAGTATATCCACTACTGGACGAGGCCTCTCCTAATTTAACTTTCTTTGTCAAGAGTTTCCAATTTGTGTTACATGTTAGTGGCGAGAAACCTAGCTAGGCCTAGCTGGCTAGGCCAGTGTAGGGTTTCAAAAGTGTTTTACTGTGACTCCTTAATTCCATAGTGTTTATTAATGCCAGTCAGTATCAGGGAGCTTTTTCAAAGCCGTAACTCAATCTTGCTGAAGGATTTTTTTGGTCAGACTTTTCCTTGCTGGCTGTTTAAAATGTTCTCAGAATTACCTAGCGAGTGTCATAAATTCAAATCAAAATGTCGTTTATTCTGAGATTTATTTTAAGTGGTGCCAGTGACAGAGAAGCTAAACTATCACTACGTTTAGGAGTATGAATTTTGTAGAATGAAAGGAAAATAAGGTCGAAAAGTACGAGTATGTATGTTGGGAACAAATGCCGAATCAAAAGCAGGAAAAAATTTATGCTGCGTTAACTCTCTGATGAACCCGGAACAGGGCATGCTAATCTAATGACAATGAAGATGATCTTCAAATCGAACTTCGTTTTGCTGTTACTGATTATTTTCTTCATATAATGCATCGTATTTTGTACGTATAAAATCTTAAAATAACGACGGTTTTTATAACTTAATGGGTTTGCATACAAAAACATTTTAAATATTTGCATTAATGGAAAGACGTATTAACAAAATAATATATAAAATGTTGGGTTACTGGTTAAGGTTCTAATGATATTTTGATGAACTGGTTAAAAAATCAATTAGGTTGAGTTATTTGTGTGTCGAGGTAATTATTAATAGAATAATCGAGTTAAATAACTCTGAGATAAATACAAAATCATAAATGTTAAGAGCTAGTAATTTTTCAGTATCTTTTAATAATATATCGAGCATAAAATGTGTTTATATACAGCAATATGTTTCACTACATGTCCTATCGCGGGTCACCGCCATTTGGCATAACGACGGCGAACTATAAAATATCCATAAATAAGGAGAGTGACGATGCACTGACGGCCTCATCGCGCCGATACCGATCGCGACTCGAAACGCAGCCTTCCAAATATAGTGTTCAGCTCCCAAATAGGCATCGCCTGTTGCGCCCGAGACGCTATTGAGGACGGCCCGCTCGCCTCTTTCCTTTGTCTACGTCTTTTTTGTTCAATATTGTACCGCCGAGGACGTCCGATGATCCGAGACGATGCTCATGCGCCGATCTATAATGCACTCGTCATGTTCAATCACGCATGGTAACGATGCGGTGCTTATTGGAGCCGGACTTGTTTTTGTCGCATGTGCACGTTCCATTTTGAAGGTTTAAAAACCAATTGCACCTACTTTAGAAAATCATTTCAGGTTTGTGGATTCTAAAGAGGTTTTAATATTCTGACTTTTATAAATACGATGAAATATATAAAAAGCAAAAATCAGTAAACGAATAATAAAAATAATCAAATATTTATTCATTGCCATGAAAGGCCTCTTCGTTTAAGTGCACTGCGCACTTACGTAAAAAAGCGCGCTCTTCCTCAATATACAGTTTCATAGAAAAGAATCGATCATATAAAATATTCGGTAGACAGTATCGCTTTCCAAGCGATAGCGGTCATCCGAGCAGACGGTCCCGCGCGAAGAGTGGGCAGGCGCAGCATCCACCGTCACTACTCCGGGCGTGATAATATTTCAAACTACTCAACAGCGAGTTTATCTTCATTCTAGACATGTTTATGCTGACGTTTCTGTTAGCTAGTTACTACAGTTACAGAAACTTTATTGTGATATGCGGCCTGCCACGACTAGACCGTGCAAGCCCGTGGCGGGAATGTAGCCTTGGACATTGATCGTTAAGCCTTAATGGAAGAAATACGCGCGGAGTCAATAACTTCGAGTTGCACTCCGACAGTCGACAGATTATTAATTGCAATTGAAGGCCAATTGGTACGAAAAGCGTTGCTGCGCATTGTTAACTGATTCATAGAGGGATCGATCAGTCATGTGGAGAATGTGGTGGATTTTAAATAAACGGCAGAGTATTATGCATGCGTGCACGCGGGCGGCCCTGAGCTATCGCGGTATTGTATTCAAATGGAGCGTCACCAGGGGGCGCGCGGGCGACTGCGCCGGCCATTACTCAACCGCGCCACGCCCCCGGCCTTCACTTACATTGTTGTTTTTCACCCGTAATAAGTAATCCAGATTACAACTTATTCCGATAATGTTCCTGAAATTATGTGACACTTATAACATTCGTGCCTTTTGGATTGATTGCTTTTCAGTTACACCGTTATTAAACGTAGTTATGGTTAAGATTGAGTTTGGACAATGTAAATTGTTTCACACATTCTTTGTCTAAGTTAGATATTAAATAAATCTTAAATTGGGAATTTGACAATCTTTACGAAAATATATAAATAGCTCTGATTGCGATTTTCATATATTACGTTACTGATACGTTTTTTGATACTTTGAACGTTAATAATCCAGACACAACAGAAAAATCTACTATTCCTGACGCCTTTAGGTGTTCAGAATAAAGGATGTACACATATGAATACTTATTGAACCTTGAGCTCGCATCGAAAAACTTACACGAAATGCAAATGACAACAATGCATGGCCTTAGCGCCACCCATGTGTCGAAACCGCAGGATTGTCTTTCAGCAAATTTCCAAGACGTCGTGTCGCGACATCGTGTGTGCCCGTCGGTGACGGCGCAGCCTGCTGTGTCTAACACCCGCTGACGCAGCGGTAACATGACCCCGAAATAGGATATTTGAAAGGGCCCGGTCATGTGCCACGCGTTCTTACGCAAGTGCGCGCGACGTGAGTTGCGTGGACTAAGGGTGCAGGAGTTTGAGCGAAATACATTTTATGGCTATTAAAAGAATGAGCTCATAGATCCAAGACACCATCAAACGATGGTGTAGTCGATCGCACCAGTGAATTATCAAAAATAATTAGGAAAAATACTATGTTGAGTCCTTCGGTGATTCGGTGGGCACGTTTAGGTTCTACTATGTCAAGAGAGTAGTCTTTAATAGTCCGCATTGGTCCCGCTTGGTACTGATCAATATGCACATGGTCATGCTGTGTGTGAATGCTTGTGCCCTGTGGTGGAACGAAATAGGCTTATGTCTAATTGATTGATTTTAATCCACGGAATTCATCTAATAATTACAGCATGTAGGATCTCAAAACGAAAAATCACACGGTGAGCTGATGGTAGATTTTCTGATATTGCTTAAAACAAACTCGTTCCACAATTAAAACAAAGCTGTATTTTAGTATATGAATAGCCGTGTTGGCTTTTATTAATAAATATGGTAGAAATAAACATATCCGACGACCTACTTCGCTAGTGTCAGTAAAAACGGCTTCAATAGGATTAATTTAAACACGAGGAAAGTTTCCAAATTTATACTTTAATTAGGACGGCCGGTGGAGAGGGTCTTACATCGGGCATGTAAACAACGGTATGGAAACGTATATCACTCCATGCACTGTCATACTGTATAAGTTTGCTGCCTATATTTACTATTTGCAAGATGTAAAATATCTGTCTACTCACAAAACATGGCTGTAAGCAACGGAAGAGCGGAACCTCCTGTCACAGGACTTAATCGTCCCACTAGGCTGGTTCCTAACACTCAATAAGGAAATCTTGAGATAGACTGAAATAAATAACTTTTGATTTATTTTGGTTTGTTTAGTTTCAACCAAGCACTTGTCCCAACCATCAAAGAAACACTTTTTTATGAACGGGAGAGAGGAAATATTTTGAATAATTAAAGCCAATTGACTGCCATTAACACGACAAAAGTAGTAACTCTTTTGATTTTAGGTGATTTCGATATGAAGAGTTTCAGAAGGATGCCTTCTGAACTGATGGACTGACGATTTGATTGGATTTGGCGCAACATTCGGGATTTCAATGTCCAGTTGTGGACTGCTATAGGTTCAAGGGAGATAGTTTATATTGTTGGCTAAGCTACAAGTAAGCTAAGCTTGTTGGAATAACATTAACAAATTATTAACCTTAAAACAACCTACCTTAAAACATACATTAGGGATACATAAAGCAGTCGACTGATTGTTGAAATTTGAAATGACGGATTGATTAAGCTTTAACAGAACTATTCCGTACCAATGTGCAAAAACGTTGCTAGGTTGGTTAGGAGAAAGCGCTTCTTATTATCGATTTTAAATGTAAATGAATATGAACTGTAATTTCTATTCCTTTTTATGTTAAGCTCCCAACCCGCCCGGACTAGCGGGACTAGTCCTTGCGAAACGATAATCGCATCTGCACTTGTTTGTATAATGATTCTTATATTTATCGCATAATAATTTTGATGTTGGCAATAAACTGCTTCTACTAAATGGATATTAAAGTTAAAATAAATTCGACGGTAATGGCCACTTTAGTAACAAGATGATGGGCTATATAAAAACCTTATTGGTCTTATGATTGGTTTCGTTTAAATGTGTGACCTTGGTGATTTTACACTAATTTCAAATTACAGTTAATTAATACTAATGTGAAATGAACAAATCCAATCCAATCCAATATTTTTCACGCATGAACTTATATTATGATGAGGAACCATTCCATGTTCCTATTCGAGTGAAGACTTAAGTTTACTACATTAAATAATTTCTAATAATGAGGCTTCTTGCTGGATTTTTACCAAAATGTTGGTTTCATTACTTATATACATATGAATTGTACCTAGATCGAATATTTAATGAGCTCAAGTTAGACAGGTATATATATATATTCAAGAATTGGAAACGCATTAGTACGGAGGTAATATGGAGACCACGTACAGGCAAGCTCATCTTAAGATAGCCACCCACAAGATGGATAGACGATCTGAGCAAGCTTCCTACCGTTGGGAGTGGAAGTTATCGGGTAGGCATAAGCCTCATCATAAGATCAGGATCGGATGTGGTCTTATATAAAGAGAAATTATCATTTTAAGACATCAAAAAATGGTTGCGCCTCTGGTTGCAAGTTATTAAAAAACAGTTCAGCCCGAATTTTGTGTTGTTTTTAAACCCCGACGCAAAAAGAGGGGTGTTATAAGTTTGACGTGTCTGTCTGTGGCATCATAACTCCCGATCGCATGCAGTGATTTCAATTTATTTTTTTGTATAAAGGTGACTTATTGCGAGTGTTCTTGACATGTTTGATGAAAATCGGTTGAGCCGTTTAAAGTGTTGATGGGAGAGTAACCGAATGACTGCAAATATACTTGGACTCAAATGAAATCTAACTTAACCTAATCTACCTATAAAAAGTATTGAAATAAAAATTAAATTTAAAAATTTAAAAAAACCCCGACACAAGAACTTAAGTTTCCCTTTAAAAAGTAAAAAATAATAAAAGAAACTTAATGTTAAAGTACCTAAGAATCTATTGATAATTCTAAAAAAAAATATCGCGTTGGGGGACCGTGACTAATAAAAGAACGTAAAAGCCTAAAGAGGTAACCACCTTATGAAAAATATCGTAGATAAGAAAGAAATAATTAGAAGCGGTCCCCAACGCGACGGTTTTTTTTAGAATTATCAATAGATTCTTAGGTACTTTAACATTAAGTTTCTTTTATTATTTTTTACTTTTTAAAGGGAAATTACTCAAGTTCTTGTGTGGGGTTTTTTAAATTTTAATTTAATTCGTGCGTATAGACGGCACGAGGCTCAACATAAACATTGGCGTCGCGTCGCGCCGCTCCATAGTAAACGTTTCACGCCATATCGTACAGTTTATTAACGTGAATGTTGGCATCTCCGCCCGCCCATTAATCTCCATATAATTAAATGATCAAGTGAAATTATATTTAGCTTTGGAAACGGGGCCGCGGGCTACGCCGTGTCTGAGGCCCGCCCCTCGGTCTAGCTGGAGAGCGCACCAAAAGTTCAAGTATCAGGTGTGATACTCGCTTTAGATTGAACTTTGCTTCACAAATTATTTATATCTAGCTAATTATTACAGAATTAAGTAGCTCTTGATTGTGGCTTAATTTTTACCTATGTCTCGAGTTAATTCATATGTATATCTAGGTTTAATGTTACTTCAAAAATTATATACTCTTTTAATAACATTATGACACTTTTCCGACAACGCGTGTTTGTTTTTATATTATAACCAAATGCCGCCGGGTAAAATTACTAAGACCAGTTATTGTAACGTGTGTTTAGCTTTCAAGATAGAGCTCGTCGATAATGAGAACAAAAGTAAAAGTTTCAAGTTCTAGTAAGAAGAGACATTAAATTTTGTTTTATTACAACTATACATTAAAAACAAAAAATAAAATACCCAAAAAGTTTTAATGAGATGTGCAAAAAGATACATCCTCTCCGACAGCCTTTAACATACGGATGGAATATTTCCTTGAAACACTGATGAGGAAATAAAATATCCATTTAATCACGGAAATAATTACCGCTTTCTGCATCACCCGAAACGTATTACTACGCCGCGAGCGATCGCATAAATCTGGCTCGACCGCGCGAGTTATCACTGCGCCTCACTAGCCGCTCGTTGACACATGCACAAACCCCGATAGTGGCTTTCTACGTGATAACGGAGCCACAAAACCATTAATGTGTGTACAGGCTCGGTGAAATCGTTGAGGAAAAATCTTAAGGCTTATTAACATAGTAGTGGAGCTAGTTTATTCATAATTGGCGGTCTCCCACCCTAGTGCAGTGCGTGCGCGTCGCCCCGCCCCGCGCCGCACGCGCACCGCGCTCCTGCAAATAAATTGCGATCATAATATCGTGCGACAGAGACTCGGCCCCGGCACAATTAAAATTTGCATTCTTGTCGTCTGATTGATAACTTTGTTGGGTAGGTGAGGCATTTGATTCGTGTAGGCGGTCCCGAGCACGCATTATCATTATTACTACAACGTAGGAGGAAGGATGTGCCGCGCGGAAACCAACGCTCAATCGGCTGGTGTTCAGTCTGCAGCCTTTTCTCCAACTGCAATTTACTATAAATCATGAGACACGAATATTTCGGTGACCTTGCGCTGTGCAAATAAAGTACGGTCTATTACGACAGAGAGTAATACCCTGCTATTCGTTTTTCGGGGAAAACTATTTCGAAATGAAATGTATACTATTTTCCGTGAGCAACATGCACCGCGGTCTAAATTTTGTGTCATTTCGAGACACATGTTCGCGAATTATTTTTTCAAGTTTCTGTTTTTATGATGTGCAACTGAACGGCACTCTCACCGGCCAAGCATTCGTAGAATTATACACAATAAATTATATGCGATATTTTTGTGGAGTTAGTTGGCTCACAGCCACTTTGCTCCTGGATATTCCGTAATCAGAGCTGATAATATGCTAATAAGTGGCAGAGGCGTCCAGGCGAGTCGTTTGCATAGACAGGCTACAATGTATCCGACGCTAGATATGGTCGTTCCGCCTTCCAATACCTTGTACCACTTAACTGTCTACACCTCGTAAAACTGTCTCAATATAAGTCTGCCGAAAATTATAACTGAATAAAAATCACACCGGCGCACGGCACTCTCAATAAGGAAACCGGATGATTTGTGTGATTTTTATGGTTTCTACTAATTGGTTCGACAATGTAAACGGCCTTTACGCCGCCTTCTTGCATTTTAATCAGGATATACTGGAAATAAATATATATACTTTAGTTGAATTATGGACATATAGAACGAGAAGAACCAGTCACAATTGCGACAAGCAGGCGCCGGCCCCAGTCAATGAAGTCTACACAATAATAAATAAAAGTTGAGGGAAACGAGGTTCCATTAATACAGTGACCGTTCAAGACGGCGCATACCTACCGGTGCGGACGTTACCGCGCTAGTAATTTTTTTTTGGACTAATTTAAAATAAGGTGCAAAAGTTGCACAAATATATTGATATGGCCTCGACGTCTTCGCAACCTGTCATCATGCTATTTATACTTTTAACCTTAGTTAAGCGGGCAAAAAATACAAAAAAATGATTTTTTCATTAATATACTTTACATGGCAAAATATATTTTATTACTTAATTACAAATAACGTTAGATTCAGTCGAAGTGTAAACACTATAATCATTTAATGTCATTTTAGTTTCATTCCATGTATTTATGACTTACGCTGAAAAGTTTTGAATTAGCTCAATATGCTTTAATTAATTGACAAATTGTTTGGCTAAGAAACGAGACGAGTAAATTGAATGCGAGGCCAGACTTTGTAGTGCAACTAGTCAGACTAGTTTGCCTAACGCCGGCCTCACTCGCATGCGCAGGCGCCTCTTAAATTATTACGCGATGACTTCTCCGTGAGAACTTGTACCTTGTGCTTGACAAAAGATTATGATATTTTTTATGAAAATATCCATGACGATCCACGGAGTATTCAAACAGAAATAATGTTAGTTAGAATAGGTTAATTTAGTCTGGTCTCACTTGCAAACATTAGTGAATTTCAATTATGTTGAATGGTGTGAGAAAAGTAGTAATATTACGTAACGTACCTGTAAAGTAAGATCTAATTTATTTTTGTTACTATAATGCATAGTAAATATACTATTATAACTAGTGCAACTAGTCACAACTAGTCCTTGCATTCACAGGCACTTTTGAAATAATAGCGTTAGTTTCTTTTTTATTTGGAAAGTTTACGGTTTTGAATCTTTAAATGAGAAATAATAATTTGGATAAAAATGTTCTGTTCTTTGGATAAAAGTGTTTGGTTTGAACCCTATTAATCCTAAAGCAATTAAATAAAAAAAATCATGTCAAAGGTATATTTTCTAAATCTTACGATTAAACATTCCACGTAAATTAATAAATACTTAAACGGGTGTGGTTTTTGTTTTGTTTTAAACATCAACAAAATGATCTAGGTACTATATCATAAAGGAATCTCAAAAATTCCCCACGGTAAATATTTTAACGTAAGAAAAGTATGCCTTTGCAATGCAAAGATTAAATTCTTATGCGACATTAAGAACTAAGTGCATCGGAATTCCAAAAGACCACAGACATGTAAAGATGCGTCTATAAACGCTATGGACATCTTCGTTTAAGGAGCAGGAAGGCTCGTTGGCGCCACGACAACCTTGCGACGTGTATTCCGTGTTATGTATGATAGTCCAAGAGTAATCAATAGACTGTCAAAGTACCGGTTGCTTTATGTTACTTAAGGCTTAGAAAAGTATTGTGCTGTGTTGAGGTTCCAATTAGGTGGATTTATGTAAACAAAAAATAACGACTCGTTTAAATTGATTCCGGTTTTTTCAACATATTAATATTTTTAGCAATTGGACATACAATGATGAACCCTTACATTATTTTTGTTATAATGTGTGTACGTACCATGTATTTTTGATTAATCTATTCTCTAGACATTTACTTGTAAACATCAACAATTGAAATAAATCTGTACAGCCAATTCCAAATTTTATAAAATACCTGCCTGACGAAGAATTTCACAAGAAAAATCGCAATCTCAATAACAACAATTTTGATTTAAAAATAGTCTAATTAGACGACCAGTGTGGTTTAATGGTCGAGAGGTACGGTTCGATCCCCGGGTAGTACCTACATACATTTGTATCCATGAAATTGTATGATTGTATTGGTCTGGTTGAATTCCTATGTATTTATTCAAAAAGTAAATTGTATAATTATAACTATAAGTTATTGAGAATCTATAGTACATAGATAGAAGCCTAATATTGTTGTATTTAGGCTTCTGGATGAGGAAATCGGAGGACCGGGATATCTGGCGCAGAATGGGGGAGACCCTTAAAAGTATATATAACTAGGTATATTGATACTCTAAGGGGACTCATGACCAGCAGTAGACTGCGATGGGATTAAGCAAGACTAGGCTTACTTCGTTGTTTTTTTTAATAATCATATCATGTCTAATAATGATGAACAGCACCAACTATGTTTTAATCATCAGCTGAAGTGACAGGCATATATATTTTTTCTGCTGTATATATTTTATTAATAAAAATAGTATTTCCGGTTGCAAAATTCATTTAGTATTTTAGTACCTCCTAATATTAGGCATTTATATTAGGAATTTAGACACGCCTCTACCCGTAGAATTTACATCAGGCATTGAGTCATGGAACTAAAAAATGTATTGGATCGTCGCCATAATTATTTACACACGGTATATTTAAGATATTATGTATGATACGACGGTGGTCGACTTTGGCATTATAATGATGAAAACAGTCATCGTCATCATCAGCTCATTAAACGTCCCTACCGAGGGGCACGAGCCTACCCGTATAGGGTGTTTAGGCCCTAGTCGTCCACGCGGGCCCAGTGCGGGTTAGACAACTGCACGCACAAACTTTGAATCTCTTCGCAGGAGTGCGCAGGTTTCCTCACGATGTTTTCCTTTACCGTAAGAGCGTCAGTTAACGTACATATATTTTTCGTAAATTCGAAAACACATTGGTACGTGGCAGTTTGAATCTGCGCCCTCCCGATTGGAGGGTAACAGTCCACACCATTGAACCACCGACGCTCAAAACATGAAAACAGTATTATTCGTACAATAATATTACTTCCCGTTTTCTGGCTCAAAAATGCTAGATAAAGGATAAATGTTTTGTTTACTGCTTATTCTATAGTTATGGATAAAATGAAGTCACATGAACCAAAGGTATAAAGGCCTTTTAAATAGTTTGATTTATTGAGTTTAAAAATATATTGAGGCACAAGAATTACCTATTAAGGTTAATGTAAAATGGCAGTATTTGCATAAAGCAAAATGAGGTAAGTTAAGGTTTAATAAAAGTAACTAACTGAATTCTCGAATATTAAGTAAAGCTTGTAGACACATAACTGTTATGGCAGAAGAAATAGGTAAAGTACAATATATCTTAATAAATTCGTTAACGTCATTGACGCGACCGTTGAATGATATCTACGAGTTAGTCCAAGCAGGCTTGTTCAATGCCTTCTAGAATGTTCGTTTTTATTTCATAATGAGGCGGCGTATTAAAACTTTTAATTTATTTGCATAATAGTATGTATTTGAAACCTGAGAAGGCTCTTGATATCCAGGTACGCGAAGTTGGTAAATTAATGAAATGCCTCAGACCGCTTGTCGTCTCGCCTAGTGACTATCGAAAATAAATAACAATTTCCTTGGTATTGAATTTACAATTTAATCAAACTGTAGAAGCGGGTGCTTCTTAACATACTCCTTTTTTCACGCCAAAGACGGATTTTGATAAAAAAAAAATGTCAATTCATTTCTCCTAGCTCATAAAGTAATAACTATTAGGATTTGAATATCTCAATTACAGACGTGAAACCTAAGGAGTACATCTCGTGAAAACTCGCATGTATAAGAAGTGTTAGAAATATTTCAATTTGACTTCCTGACCAGTTATTAGCCAACTAACAAAAATTAAGTAATGTTTAACAGATGTCGACATGCAGCTTTGCAGTTCTGTTGTGTGGCTGCTGAATAAAGCATTTCAGTTATATTTAAAATAAAGGTTGGTAGTTAATACTTATTCATATCAAAACTATTTTAGTAAATATTCATATTAAATGGGACATGATTAGTAACATTAAACTTTCACATTTCTGCCAATTATTAAGTATTCGTTAACTTATGTTCAGCACTAAATATCATGATGATTGGCTGATTGATGTCATCATTGATCTCGAGGCAACTCTAGGTGGCAGTAGACACCTGTCGCGACATTCGATACGCAGTTTGCATAATCCGCGGTCGCGGCGCGCACCTGACGCCCGACCAAGGACCTGTGAGGTTGCGCACTTTTATCTAAAACGTATTAAATTAAAAAATATATTCAAAAACTTCGACAGTCATATCTAGCCTTAATTTTAGCAAGGAGCAAGTACCATGAGTATTAAATGATGGATAACTAAATATTTAGTATATATCCCACGAAGAACATTTAATGAAAATGTTATCAAGACGATCACTTAAGGTTTGCGCTGTGAAAAAGTTATCAGATCTCAGTATAGCTGAGCTTTTGAATCTACACGGCCTGACTCCACCGACCCTTATGTCAACAAATTCTACATATCAATTAATATGTATCGCCGTTTCGTTACCGTCGTAAAGGTGATTAGAATTTTAGTTTCAGATTTTAAGTATATAACGAAATAGCCAAGCAAGTTAAAGTTAATATATTGTTAATTACTTACATTTACTGCTATTTCCTAACCTTCGTGGTTTATCTCGAAATATGACGCAGAGTAACATATAAATGGAGATTTGCGGACAACAGGCAAAAGTGTCGTCATAACCCACATCAATGATGATCCAAATGACTTGAAAAAAAGACTGTTTTACCTGTTGGTAGTGAAAAATATCTTCATTTGGAATATAACCCTTTGAACGCCAATGTCACGTAAATGCGTCAGAAACAATAGATTTTCTATTGTGTCTGGATTTCTGGCGTTCAAAGGAAGATTAATATTTATAAAATGACCTTTTTTGAGATAATACTGTTTTGATTTTCTGAGTTGGAAATAAAAAAAAACTTCGTGATATTGTACCATAATAAGAATTCTAGTTTAGTTCATTTGCATATCCCAGGTTCCTTCCCCGATATGACCTCAGGTGCACTATCTCGTTCATTGAATAAATATGCAGTTAGTTTCATGTTACTTTTGCAAGTTATCCTGGCTTACGTAGGTTTTATATAATTCTTTCATAACTGAAGTTACTAGAATTGTTCGATATGTGAAGGATATTTCTATTAGTTGTCTATTCTTGAGAAAATTTCTCAGACACGTTTAATTCCGCATGATAAATCGCGTCCTCATCTCTTTATTTTTTGTGCGCAAAATGTTTGAAATATTAATTGCGTCTGCAGTTTAACAAATGCAATGTATTTTTATTATGAAAACACGAGAATGAATTAGAAGCTCGTCTTTCTCAATGACGTTAGCACTAGTGTCTACTTCCAGTGTTTTGATTGTAAATTAAAGCGTCAACGTAATAAATAAAACACATCTGTGTGCTCATTTATAAATGAAGATAAGTAGACATAGCATTAACATGTTGAGCTAGACAAACAAGCCGCTACCGCATTACCGGGCGTGGTGAGTCACGATGTTCGCTTGACCGTACATGCCGAGGACACGAGTAACAGATCGATCGTTAAGTTTCTGGTGAGCAGATGAAAATATATGTCACTTATGCCGTGACGTCAGATAAGAATACAATTGTCACCACCCCTACTTAACACGCGATTACTTTTGGCTTTGGGCCATTAAGTTAAAAATGAGTAGCAGAGCTCTCTTATTTAATCTAACCTTTTATTTGTACTGCTATCCGCAACCAGCCAAGAGTGGGGATATGGTTATCCTACTAAATATTATAAATGTCTGTTTGTTATTCTTTCACGCGAATACAACCGATAATCATCAAAAATTTTACACATTTTTGGCGATAATAGAAGTAACAGAGGCTATTTATTATTCCTGAATAGCTTCGGGAAAGGAAAGTTCTCCGGCGAAACCTCTGTGTGCTGTTTACTTATATAAGGTACTTCATTACTGGTGAGTAGGATCTTAGTTAAGCCATATACTGTGATGGGCTGTTAAACTAAGTACCTTTACTTACCTATTTAATAGTAAGATGAAAAGTCGCGGGTACACATATTACCGAGATATCTAATCTGTTCGGTTTTGCGTCACGTTCGTGTGTTTCAAGTGACGAGTAAACTAGCCGGCGAAACGAGCGTATGTCAAAATATCCTCCTTAAGGCTAATTCTGATCGAACAATTTACGAGCAGTCCACGCTCGCTGAAATACGGCGTTCGCCTTACAAACCTTTTATGTAAAGGATTTATTGAAGCGACTTGTGTACGCTTCAATGAGCTGACCGTATGCTCCCGACCGTTTGACGTGTAACTCATACTTATCGTGATCTATGATGCTGTGCTGCTAACGTGTAACTTTACAGGTAGGGCACGGTTCCTACTGGTTTTACTCCAAGTTGTTTAAATAACAGGATCTTCGCAAGAGACATTTCGTTTTTGTTTTAATTCATAGGCATATACAAAAGCGGATAGCGGTTGTATTCCATAAACAGATCGCGTAAGAAGCATAAGACGGGCGTCACCAATACTTCATTTCCCTGGCTAAGAGTATCTGGAGCGCAGCCAACGTTTCCGAGAAAACGAGGGAAGGTTACGAGATGTCTCGCCTCACTTTTTATTCCTAAATCGTGTGTGTCAGAGATAATATTTTCACGTGTATTTTGTTATTTAAGATAAAAAAGTCCGTCTTGAATGGCCTTTTGATATAGTTGTGAAGTGTGGCCTGGCATCGCGGCCGGGGCCGAAGATTGGACGGGAGTGGCAATAGTGACGGTTTCTTGGCACTGTTTACTATTAAGGAAAAAACTTGTAACGTAATATTTAAAGGAGCCCCTGGGTGTTCTTGTTATAAATCATATGCGGTGTTACAATTTGCCTTAGTTTTGATCAACATTTAGCCGTGAAGCCCACTGTTGGATTATACTCGCGACACAGAAGTTACATTTCTGGCATGGCAGTATTAAGACAGGCATTGAAATTTGAACTGTTACTTAATCTTTATGTCATACACAAGCAATTGCTACACAACGTCATAATATCTTTACGTCACAATGTGGGAGAGCTATGCTACTTGCTTGCTTGTCCGGACTCATAACCTGGTCTTACATAGCATCAGGGCAAAACCATAAGCCTGTTGTGTTTCGTCAAGTGAGTGAGTTTTCCTAAAATTACCCCTTCCCCTTGTTTCGCTTTGAGTAACGAGTGTCCAGTATTGGTGATGTGACTTACCAGGTGAATCGAATACTCAATGGCTTACCCATTAACCCTTTAAATGCCAGGAATCCAGATGCAATAGGAAATTTCATGTTTCTGACGTCTTTAGGTTTCATTGGCGTTCAAAGGGTTAAATAATAAAAAGTCATACTACTCTGTTGATCATGGTTACAATTGGACGGAAATTAAAGTGAGTTAAACGGGTTTATAGGATCGCTTATGCGACGTGATTATTGCGTCCGCGCCGGCGCCGCCACCCTCCTTCCTCATTATGGGTGACGCGAGACCATTTTGTTAATAACGCATTTATGCTGTTATACATTTAGGTTACTTCTCTAATGGCTGTAATAGTATACAAAATGGTGGGGGGCAAACATGGTGGAAGGAAAAGAAAACCTGCGCACGCCTGCGAAGAGATTCAAAGGTTGTGCGTGAAGTCGCGTGCCCACGTGGACGACTTAGGTCTAATCACCCTTTAAGGGTAAGCCCGTGTCGTGCTTTTCGGTCGGAACGATGATGATGATACATAGAAATTAATTTAACATAAAATTTGTATTGAATCTATAACCTCCTTTTCGCCCTAACTTTTGCTTTACTCGACAGTTTCAATACTTTATTAAAATCCTTATAATCACGTTATGGAACGCAATAAAGAACTGTATTGTGTAAACAATTAGTGCAAATATTGTGTGCGTATATACATAATATCTCTGACGACAATTCTACTACAAGTTCAGGTTGCGGTATCGTTCATTCTGTACGATTGTTGATTGACATAAAGATCAATATGTTCTCACGCAACATTTCGCATCGTTATCAATGCACTCTGGAGTGAGGTTAATTAAATAGTTACGAGAGAAGATAACTGTGACGCCTATTTATAGAGGCCGGACCACCTTATCGACCTGACGCATCTGATACAGGATCTGTTAACCTAATCGTTTGGTTCCTTTGCCTGTTGCCCTAATTAAGTTTTTTGAAAGAAAATAATATCATATAAACAATCTAGCACAGTGCGAACAAACATGTTTTAGTATTTTTTGAGACCGATGTCTCAAAGCGGCATTGAAAAAATATATAAATAAAAAATATTCACTGACATTCACACTGCGCCAAACTAAGCATTAGCCTATAATATGCGTACGTAATTTATTATATACTTATTTGTAAATATATACTTATTATACATAGAAACGCCCAGGATAAAACAAACAGACATGTTCATGCACACAATGTTTGTATTGCTCTGGGATCTAACCCGGAACCTGTAGTGTACTAGCCGGAGTCTCAACCATATGGGTCGTCAAATATTTAAATAAAATTGTACAAAGTATTATACTTTAATGCAGTTACTAATGAAGAAGCACATATGCATTATTAAGTGTACTGTATTATGTTAAGTTAAACACATTGCATGCTTTTCAAGTTATATTTAAACACTCGAGTTTGTTTTTTGAACAATAAAACAAAGAACAGCGACAACATAGCGTCATTTATAATATAAGTTATTTATGTTCCTGCTATATAGTAGTATATTATAGTAATCCTAATTTTATGAGTGTCCATAAATCAGGATAATCTGCGCCCTGTGATATCAGCATGATCCTATTCAACTCCAAAGCTGGCCACGAATAGCGAATCTCGTCATGGACTCACAATAAACGGCCGCGATGCGACGATTTTTTCTTTGCGCTCCAAAGTCACCTAGTCGTTTTGTATATTTTAACACTACAACTGCAACTTTTATTTTTAGATGTCCGTACGAGTGCGGTATGTAAATGTGTCTTGTTAACCCGCGCCTGCGCCGATTCGCCCCTTAGTGGCTGCGTATAAATCATGCCCGTATTCCATTTAAATTAATAACAATAATTTCGCACGTTAAATGACTACGATGCGGTGAGTTAGAGTGAAATTTACTGTGGGAGACCACGTTTTGGGTAGTTTACGTCTCTTAATAATATAATATTATTTTTCCACCCTCAGTAGTAATGCTTTCGGAATAGCATTGATCTGGTTGCAATGTTACTATGTTACTCAGGAATTCCAATAATTATGAATTGCTTTGTTGACGGTTTGTTATAATGTGTCTTGCGGATGACATAAAAAATAAACCTAGTAAGTGGCCGAGTGGGATATCTTTTTCCCAATCTATTAAAAGAGATATAATATAAGGAAAAAATAATATTCTTCGTACTCTGATGAGTAAATCTGCGAAATTAAATAAACTTTCGTTTAAAAAGGGATACATTTTTAATTATTGAATTTTTTTAAAAAGTAAAGCATTCAATTATTATGTATATAATACACAAACTAATCAAGGACCTTTTTACAAATAAACTACTTTCTTGTTAAAGGATTCGTAAACTCTTTTAAATTTCTCTTTTAATATCTCTATTAACCCTTTCAATATTTATTCGCACATTGGACACAGAATGGGCAGTCTGCTGTTATACGTTACTTTGTAATTTACACGGCCATAATGTGAAAATTTAGACAAGCATTAATAGCGACATGACTTGGGACGTTATGCAACCTTTCAGTTAGCACATGCGGCGTTCATTAGGGCCTTTGCGGCTTAATACTGGTGCGTAAAAGATACTAATTATATAGACAAGTGTAGTGCCTGTAAAAGTGTGTAATTTTGCGAACACAGCATGATAATTGATTTTTATATTTTACTAGCGACCTGCCCCTGCATCGCAATGCAATGGTGATATTCGTAATAGGCACGCTCCCGCCTCCCCGTACGGCCGGTACCATCGCAAACGCTACGTACCGCAATTTTTAAATCTGTTATATCTTAGAATATATTTATTTAAAATATATGCTGTAAAGGGCCATATAGATCTATATTCAACCAACAACATTTTTAAGGTATATAATTGGATAACGATTAATACTATATTGGTTAAATTCGTTTCGAAAATAAGGAATTATTTGCCGTAAAAAGTAAATGACAAAAAAAATGTGGGATATCCATAAGAGATAAACATATACCAACGCGGAGTTTTCTGTAGACCTTTTTATTGTATACTATACTTACTTAGTGCATAATTTTGATAAATCTTGTAGGGTTCAACCTGTGTTTACGATGTATAAGCGGAAAAAATGAAATTATTTACGACATGTCGTATGTCGTAAATACATCACATTAAAAGCTCAAAATCATATCATTTCTCCACTATTTAAGGGATGTTATTATACATACAAATCTTCCTCTTGAATCACTCTATCTATAAAAAACCGCATCGAATCCGTTCCGTAGATATAGGGACAGAAAAAGCGACTTTGTTTTATACTCGTACTATGTAGTGATAGGATCAATCAGTTAACTTGTTTTATTTCTCATTCTACAACAAATTTTAAAAGATTGCATTGAAGAATGTTACCCAGGCATTTATTAAAAAAACATTTATTTTGGAAGACTGGAGCCTGATCTATGTCTGGTCCCCAGGTCTTCACACTTACCAATTGACTATTACTATAGGTATTAATAACTTGCATCATCTAACGAGTAATGTAACAAACAATATAACAAAAGAAGAATTAAATATTTAATATAACAACAGATCTGCGGTTTAGAATCCCTTCAATGAGAGGATGAAAATTTAATAGTAAAAATTTGCACCCGTATTTTTTATGGTACATTTTAATCGATACAACCCATTAAATAATTCACTATATAATTACCATTTTAAATCATTATCTTTATTAATATTATACTTTATTTACAGAATGCCAGTTCGACAAGCAAGCGAGAGAACTCGGCTCCACGTGGTTTGCGGACCTGGGGCCTCCTTTCGGCGTAATGTACTGCTTCAAATGTGAGTGTTTACCGGTACGTATTATTTGAATTGTTTGCGTTGACTCTTCATTAGAGCCTGTGTTGACTATCTAAGGATGGTAGGCGTTTACACTAGTCGTATGTCGCTTGTCAAACTTTTCAAGAACGAGACGTAACCGTTTTTGGTCGGTAGAAAACGGTTCATCGGAACAGTTTTAGTCGTTACTGGTTATCATTTTTTTTCTGACATTCACACAGCGCGTTTAGCCCAAGTTAAGCGAAAAGCCTGTATTGTGGGTACTAAAGAACTGATAAACATACACACAATACATGTTTTTTGTAAATACATACATATTATACATAGAAAACACAAACAGACATGTTCATGCACACAAATGTTAGTACTGCCCGGGGATCGAACCCGGACCTCGAAGCCTTGGTGTTGCAGCCGACCTCTCAACCGCAACACCAAATGGCTCGTCGTAAAAATATATTAGTATTTGATATTTAAAAAATTTAATACGTGTATTGTACATACGCATCGTGCAATGTACATTTTATAGAAACTAGATCAATTTTTCTTATCATACGTGAAAGTTAAAGTATGTTGAAATGGAAGGTAGATGGATGTAGGTTTTTAAGATTTTTATTTGTTTCAGTAGATTACGCTGAATCAATCTACTCCAGTGTTTATGTGCAATACAATAGCTAATGTCGAAATTAATGAGACTAATGGTCTATTGTTTTGAATAACCTAACCTAAATTCAAACTATTTAGTTTTATTTACTGCGTACATTAAAAGATGGTTAAATAAGAAATATATGCCCCTCACTTTGGCGCCAGCATATTGTTTTTATAACATGATATTTTATTAACAACTTTCTGACCAGTAGCTCATTTTTCATGTAGGTATAGTATTGAAAGGATTTGAATTCATGATTGATTTATTAACTAGAAAAGGTGAAAACAGTTTTCTTGTCATTGAAATACAGTTTTTTTTTTACATTTCAGTAACTATTTATAGTTGCTGAAATGTAAAAAATAATAATTTATGCTAATATTTATATTAGCACCAAAACGTTATTTGCTTATGCTCTTATACATTATATTCTACAAATGTAAGAGACATTCTAAGTAAAGGTAAAAATGTCTCTTACACACAACATTAAACTAAAGATAACGAAGTAAACAAAACGCAAAAGGCTTGAATATGTGTAATATAAGATTGTATTTCGTGTAGGCGTGCTGGGAATCAAAGAATCATATGCGTTTTGTAATAATGCGTGGGACAGGTAACTGAGATGTGTACAATCAACAACAGGTCAAACTAATATCCAGCATAAAATGTTTGTTATTTATATTAAATTTCCATACGAATACAAGTATTGCCTTAAGTACTTTACTGTACCTATTACGTTTATGTGCAATAAAGTAACTTATTCTTAGAATAAATGACTTTATATTTTATTTTACAATATACTATGTTCTAGACAACAAAAATATTATTAACAAGTACTTTAAACATTAGTTTTAAATAGTAATAGGGTTTTTCTATCGCTTTGATGATGTTTTTTTAATGATAACGTACGGCTGCAGTAAATGCTTCTAAGATATAGAATTTTAAAAACAATATTAATTTTTAATGTAAGTGTTCATGAAGTTTTTCTATAACAAATATAGACTGATTTGCGATTACTGTTCCTATAAAGCATGGTCTGAATTGAACACTATTCGGTAAAATCTCAGTGCAGCGCTTAATTATTAAGAATTTCTGAATTTAATGGTCCGAGTTTTATCACCATCTTTTGTACGGTACTAGTACCTAAATCATTAATAAATTAAACTATGTATCACATAAATATCTGTATTGTTTGAAATCGCAAATGAAAAAATATGGGTAATTTTTCTTTTTTTCTTTTATTACGTTCATTTCCACTACAGGTGCAGAAGAAGCGACGCATTGTCGCGAAAGTGCGATGTCGCAACATAAAGAACGAGTGCCCCGAGCCGTCTTGCGACACGCCCGTGCTGCTGCCAGGACGCTGCTGTAAGACCTGTCCAGGCGATGTCAACTGTGAGTATCTTTTGCTACTTTCTCCTCAAAGGTATTACTCTTTTAACCCTTTCATGCTCTCCTTCGAGAATGCGAATTGTAATGTCTTGTATCCATGAATTTAATTGTCAGCCTTTTTTGCAGCCCTGTAAACCTATATCTATACCTTAGGCACTTCTATTGCACTATTACACACTCATTATTGCGAAAGAAATAAAAAGAAGGTAATAGTTTCGAAGGACACTCTGTAGCTTTGAGAAAATCATTAAAGTTCAGACTTTTGAACTTTAATGAATTTTAAGCAATTACTTTTGTTGGTTCGATGGAATTCGATGCATTACATAGTCCATTATCTAATTTACAAAAATCACAGAACGCTTTAATTTTCGAACGGACTACTGCTGTTGGCCGCAGATAGCCTTTACAGCTTCACCGGGCAATAATCATAGAACGTATATGTAAACTATACAACTTTATCATCATCATCCCCGTTTCGATGACTTTTCATTTGCTAAATTAATGATGTCACTCGTGTTTTAGGTTTAGTGTCTGATGTCATGCCTTTTTCGGCACGACACACGATATTCGTTTCACGAAATGAAATGGTTTATTATGAGCTAATAAACATACTCATTCAGCGCTAACAGAAGTTTTTTAGTGGAGCTTATATTGTTTTATTGATGATTTATAAGACATTGTCGTCTCGATTACATTGGAATCGAACACCGCTGCGACAGGTTAGTGACTCACGGCTCGCAGGCCATCTGTCGCGAAAACTATCCACATGCGTGTGGAAATCGTTCGAACGATATATAGCTTTTGGACTTTTTGTATGTCTCTTTGATCGCCGCCATCAATATACCATTTTTGGCCTATCTGGCCCGCTTGTGTAACATGACACGTCCACGGATTTGGACCGGTTAAAATTAACTATAGACGTCTATTAAAGCGGTATTAATTATTGCAAACGTTTCTTGTATTAAAATTTATGAACGTAAAATTAAATTATGAAATTAATAAGGTAGCCACAAATTAAGGTAGTTAGGTAATATTTGAATAATTTATAATATGAAGTGGATTCAACACGGACGGAATTGCATGTACGCGTTCTACCATAACTCTAAATAAAATATAACTTTTTATTTATTTATTTATGAACCTTACGTTTCTTGTGTTGCTAGTACATCTTGGAACCTTACAAATCTCATAGGTACACAACATGAACAAGATATTCAGTGCTTTTAAAGCCTATTAACCAATTGCATCATAAACTATTTTTTCCTAATTTGGCATGGTAACTTACTAGTTACTGTACTCAGTTGCGCTGTAATATGTCGTCATCATTCATCACGCCATTAAAAGTGGTTGACTTTTTGCGAAATCGGCAAATTTGTCGACTTTAAAAGGTAATTGCGGCACGTAAGTAAGTATGCGTATACGATGTGACAGGAACTTGCCGATGACAAATGACAGCGGGACCAAGCGGCGGCTCTCACGGTACTCTCATCAATATACATTAGGTATAACGCACGGGGGTCCGTCGTTTGCACTCCTCTACATCTTTGATTTGAGCTCATCCAATAGTTGTAATACTGTCGTATTTCTCTCGATGATTTATGAGGGATAGAGGCGCACGCTGCCGCTGCGGCTGCCGACATTGCGTCTGCCTGCCCGCGTCCAGTCATTAGGACTATATCGAGAGCATTACAATGGCATTACTCAGATGCACCGGGCGGTGCAGAAATGGCACGCGCTGTTGCGCCCCCCTGCGCCCGCGCTCTGCAAATATAGCTGCTGCCGTTGGTTATTCCGGGCGGGGCCGACGACCCGCGCCGCGACGCCGTCTGCTCGCCTTTTTAGCGAACACTACTTACAACACACGCATTTTTTGCGACAGAACAACGATGTCAACGTACCCGAACTTTTTCATCTCTTAAGTCATTCTCTGGTGCGGGAAAAGTCGCGGTGCAACGACTCGAAACGCACTCCGTTTTGAACTCAAATTCATGCTTTACACGCTTATTCGAGTGATAAAAATTTATTAACAAGAATCAGATTAGTTGCTGCATCTGATATAGTAAAGATGTATGTATTGATGTAGATTTATTAAGAGTTTTAATTGTTGTCCTCCATTGTAAGATGGGCTAGGATGATATACCTATAGGTAGCGCTTTTACTCATCATATATCAAAAAACTCTTTCAAAATGTTATAAGTACATTTCCTTATAGACAATTTTCAACAATTCCTTCAAGCATGTTTGCATCTTCATAGTGTTCTTGCATGAATATTATTAGTAACGTATAAACTTTTAACCATTTTACAATTAAAAACCATATAACACACCACAAAAGGAATGGGAGTTCATAGTAAATAAGTAATTGCACTTTTATAACTCGTCGTTTAAACCATGCCTTTCAAACTCAAGCTAGCCCTAAAATGCAATACAAGTAATCAATCTCACTTGATACCCATAGCTTACCTTTAGTAAGCCATTGAAACTATGGATTATAAGCTAAAAGCTGGCACCGCGGAACTATAAGACGGCCGTAAACTCTATCTCTGGCTCGTAACTATAAAACGTATCAAATCTGATTCACTGTTGCCTTTGTGAGAAGTCAAGTTGGCCGCGCAGCCGTAATAATATAGTTTATCGTGCTTTCAATAAATCGCCAGTGCCGTACCGGGACGTAAAAAGAATAAATTTTAATTGAATCCTTGCCAGGTGTTGTCGCAATAAAGTTAATTAATTTCATGCTTAGGAAGTGGGCTATTATAGAAAAAAGAACATAATTCGCATCGTTAAACTGCAATACTATATAAAATTTTCTATAAAGGACTTCATAGTGTCATCATCATCATCATCAGCTCATAAAACGTCCCCACCGAGGGGTACGAGCCTACCCGTATAGGGTGATTAGGCGTTAGTCGTCCACGCGGGCCCAGTGCGGATTGGACGACTTCACACACAACCTTCGAATCTCTTCGCAGGCGTGCATGATGGTTTCCTCACGATGTTTTCCTTCACCGTAAGAGCGTCGGATAACGTACATATAATTTCGAAAATTCGAAAACACATTGGTACGTGTCGGGATTTGAACCTCAGCCCTCTCGGTAGGAAGGTGACAGTCCACACCATTGAGTCACCGACGCTCATAGTATCATTAAAAGCAAATTCTACTAAATCATACCATATTATAAGTATTACTCTTAACTTGCTTTAGTATTTTATTCATGTCTGTTTAGCTTTTATTTTTTTACTGATTCACAAAATATTACACCAGTTACGGCGTCATGATTTTACTATTTATCATTTAATTAGCTCCTATTCCATAATTTTAGTAACTATGTAAATGCTCGTCTGCTTATATGTCTTAATAGCATTTATTGCAATGGCAGATCTTTTTTTTATTTGTTTATCTGGTAACCCACAATCGACGTTTTGTTTTCGCGCTATCAGTGTCGCTGCTTTTGCATTCCCGGCGCATCATTCGTTTGTGTATTTTGTATGAAAATAATCGCTTTGATGTCGAACATGGGATGAGGTATTTTAGTGGCAAGTGTATGGATTAATTGATGAGTTTAGATGTAAATATTGATTTGTTTTAATTTTTTTGGTTTTGTGATAATATGGTTCATGTACCTAATAATTAACGTTAGAATCAAGAACAAAAGAACCACAGTGTAGCCGCTAATTATTATGAAATAAAGGTGTTAATGTTATAGTATCTAGTAAGTTCAAAAATTGCTTCCACCTTTAAGTCTAAACTTTGCACTTTTAATTCTCGAGCAACTATATAACATTCCACAGAACATAGTATGTCAAGTCCGTTTCAATCAGCATAATAAAAAATGTAGATGATGTTACTTCTAGTGACAATCAACAATCAACAACTAAATCTTTGAGAGACGTCAAAAGAAATATTGGTTTATCGAAGCTAACTTTACAAATCAACTCAATTCAATCAATTATTTACTTTCACGCGATCCGATATCACGTCCGCAGCTGGGCATCTGATAGGTAAGTTGTAGTTTGAATAACTACGTACAATGGCTAATAAGATATGATTATATTCGCGTCTGAGACAACAACAACATCGGAGGGTGAATTAAACTATAACTGCGGTGTTCGTTATTATTTTAATGTTGCCTAATGAGGGTGCGTTAGGTGAATGCGGTTAGTGGGCAAGCTTATCGTGAGTAATAGCGCGGTGGTTTGTGGTGCAAACCGTGCGTGACTTGCTCGCCCGCTGTTCACAGAGATGGACTAAGGATGCTGAAAATCAGACCAAAAATTTCCTAATGCTTTAAGCCACTTAAGGCCCCTCTGTGTTGAATTTGTATGCCATTTCCTGTAGTTACAGTGACTAGTTATTATTATTTGTCCATGAAAAGGAGAGTGTTCCGTCTGTTGACCACGGTCCCTGAATACCCTGCGGTGTCAATCGCATAAGGAATCTTTTAAATGTGCTTTGTCAATTGGTGAACAACTTTTTTCGATTTTGTCTTAAATTGAAAAGGAAATGTTAAAAAGTACTAGAATAGCACCTTTATCATTATGATCTTCTAGTACTTTTTTGTAAGAAAACAATACAATAGTTAAAAAAGCAGTTATTAAATAAAACAATCTTATTCTTGATCTAAAGCTCAACCCACAGTATAATATTCCTTACCTATGCAAAATTAAGGATTATATTTGCAGCTAAGCTCGTACTGTAGTAACAAATACTAATCAAGTGTCATCAGGAATCCTGTAAAAGCTCGTAAAGAAGATTGCAAGTTATATGGTGAAGGCGGTTCTGATGCAAATGGAATATATCGCTCTTCCCTTACTTTCCTTCGAATCTACAACTTACTTGTGTACTCAATTGTACAAAAATACAAAACAAGATTAGTATTGGCGGTGTCAACACTGTCAACTAATGAGGTCGAATAACGTTATTCCCGCTGGACACCGTTGATATTATTAACTAACGTTGGCGTTATCTATCGTCCAATTCAGAAAAAGTCGATGTGCAGTTGACACCGCGGGGTATTTAGGGTCCGAGGTAAACTCACGAAACACTCGAAAAGGAAGTTATCTGAATTAACCTCCTTTACCTTTTTTATTTCTCAATTATTATTATGATATGAAATTTTGGTCGCCTTTAAAGTTTGAATGAGAACTAGAGTAGAGTATTATATTATAACACGCAATAGGTAAGTTAGGCTTAATGGAAGGCTTAATAGGTAGGTTTTGCTAATTGCGTTGCGAGGTATGTGCTAAAGTTCGAACTTCTAACATATTATATTCTAACAATAAGTACAATCTATCAAATTGCATATAAAACAATTAAATATGACTAATTTGTAATTAATATATCACTATATGCACATAAAATACCCTATAATATAGTTATAAACACGTGAATTCTATATTTATTATCTCGTACTATATCCTTTATAGCTTTATACTAATTAATCACACAAACCAACTATGCTTTATAGCAGAGGCTATGTAAATTTAATGCTAATCGTTTAGTATGTAAGATGTTTAAGATTGAACAAACAGATTGTAAGGGACCTAACTTTTGCCGTTGGAGAACTTTCCGCACCCTGAAATTTTCATTCTTTCCTTAATTTTAGCGGTCTGCTTATATTGTATGATACACAAGGTATTTTACAGTTTATTAAATATGTTTTATAAAGATGCGAGAAAAAATAACGATGATCATGTAAAGAGACAAGATGATTATCTCATTACAGAAAGTAAAATACCTTTTGAATAATAACATTAGGCATTGAAGGAGCGCTGATGACCTGGATGCAAACAAAACTATATCAAAAAGTCATGGTGCATCTGAACACAATGAAAGAAAAACTCATAGTGACTTTTTTATCAAAAAATATAAATTTATCATGCAAATAAAATTAATTTCCTAAAGGATACTCTCATTGCTATCTAAGAGTAGACCAGCAATTGTCGTCATAGTTTATTTCCGTCAAGCAAACCCTCTTATTCCTTTGAATGTATAAAATTGACCGCCAGTTCATATGTTGACAAAATTAAATAACCTTCATACCATAAGTTAGCAAGCCGTATTACGACTTGCATTAATGAATGGTTACATTACATAAAAGTGGTTTCAGCCGTGTTTACCTCGATACGGGCCTGTCAGTTGGCGCCAGCGACCCAACCCTTATTGATTTGCCATAAACATTAATCTTTGACTTTCAAGCCACTATTTTAATACTTTATACAGTTATGTTAAGGTGACAATAATATCAGTAGATACGTAGATTTTATCGGTATATTTTTTGAACGTGATTCATCTAAGTTATACAGCCACTGTAAATGTCTCGAAATGATATTATTTTTATTACTATTTTCAGCTTCTGCTGGTAAGCAATTTCATATTTTTTTATTGGCTTACGAATATCCAATGTTTTTATTCGGCAAAGAGCTGACTGAGTGAAAAATGATTTTAAATAAGCGCATTATTTAGAGCTGCTTGTTTTGGCTCGTTCAAGTCGGCCGACTGAGAAAACTAATTTTGTCTCATTTATGCTTACATATTCCTGGATTTTTAAATACATTTTGTTTGCGCCAAGACGGCTGGCTACCTTTTTTCATATAAAGGAATTAATGTTTGTGATAAATATTGTTTCCTTTTAGTAAAAACTTTCATTCAATAAAATAATTAGAGCATTCTTTCTCTCTCTCTCTTCAACCTATCGCAGTCAACTGCTGGGCATAGGTCTCCCCCATATTGCGCCAGATATCACGGTCCTACGAATTTCCTTATCCAGCTAGACTCCACTAGCGACTTATCACGAGTATAAAAAAAAACGTTCTTTATAGACAAATTATGTCATTGCTTTTAAATTGTGACTTGTAGAAGATGGTCAACTCAACGCATAGCCTTTCTTTAAGCAATAATGAGAAGATAGCTATAACAAAGATACAGTATATTTAAGTAACTAACAATACTTAATATTCGAACTATTTAGGTACGTAAATGGCTTAAGGCTCTTATATCTTTGTATATACATAGTGAAGTCCGTCATCAATCATTTTAGTAACTAGAAACGGATGTAGGTAATTACTACACACGACGAAAAAATAACGGAAGGAAAGGATTTGATTATTATTTATCCAACGCGCTTCCCCTTTTGGAAGGAAGTTATCGTTAATCTGTGAATGTTAATGTAATGCTATACATTTGTGTCTGACGTCACATTTTCGTAATTTAGTGTTGTTTGTTGAAATAATGCGAAGCATATTTGCGTAAATAGAGAACATGCGCGATTTGCAAACAGCGTCGGGCGTCGCGACGGGCGGCGCCGGCGCCGGCGAGGACGCGTCCACAGCCCTGCCCTTACTGCCATACTAATACAGTTGAAATTTGACAAAAAGATATTCGTCCTGTCATGTATGATAGCTCGTGCGACTCATAATCGCTAATTATCGTAAACTTACGTGAGTACCTAGCATTGAGATTTGGTTGTTTTTCGTCAAATTACCTTGAGGCTTGGTTGGAGGTTGGTTTTCATGGTTTTGGCAAGTGCAGTTTGCGTTTCTTTCAAGCAATTCAAATATAAACTCGTAACACACGTTACACATTTTGTGATTAAGGCCACAGTTTTTTAAAGAACAAGAACAATTTTAAAAACTTACATAGGGTTTTTTTGCATGAAAAGCACTTTCTATTTTACACTATCTTAATTGCATTTCATTAAATATCCTAAGTCAAATTTGGAACGTCCAATATTATTTTAAACCTTCACATTTCACAAATCTTATAATATTAGGCACACAATTTAAAGATACAATTTTCCACTTCTAATTTGTATTAAAACATATACACATTCCTAAAGGTAAATAAAAATAGCATACCAATATGTTTTAAGATTTAAAAGTTCCCGTAATAGTTGGAGTTATTTTGATATGCGTTTTGAAAGCTGGATCTTTAAAGTTAAACAAATATATAAGAAAACATAAATGATCGCTATTAGATCAAAGAATCGTCTGGTCGAAGGAGTAACCACTTAGTGGCGTCATCGGTCATGACATGTTCATACCTATTTTGTATATCTTTGATCATCACGATTACGTAGATAATTCGCCTTTATGTGTCTCTAAGTAGCTTGAAATAGATGTTTATTGTACCGTTTAGTTATATAAAACGTACCTTAAGAACATTGTGATTTGTAAGGTTATTTCATGAATAAAGTTATATGAATGTCATGCAATACTGGTGGTTAAGACATCGTTTTCCAGCCGTCTACGTAATTTATTATTGACTTTTACTATCAAGAGTTTTCGTACATTAAGCTGCCATCTTAATGCTGGCTTAGAGCGGATTTGTATTTAATGATCGGTCTATGCCATATCTACATACATAATATTAAAATTGTTCCCACTTGTGCATTTCACAGTACATGGAGGCAAAAATCACATTATTTTAATCAGAAAAATGTACGTCTTTTTTCAAATTTTGTTACATAAGACAGACCCATAGACTTAGTTACCCAGGGAAATATTTTAATATTTCAACCTGATGTTATTTTTGATAGAAGCTGTGTCTTTTATTATCAACTGCGTCGTATGCTAGTCTCCTTAAATAAAATAAAAACTTTTCGGTCACCAAGGTTTTCGAGCAAATCATCTACCGTGTCTCCATATGCGTATGTATACGTTTAGAAATTAGTACTTACTTATATATAAGTCGCGTGTGCTGGCATGTAAATGCATTCGTATTAACGATAGTGCAATGGAGCCATGCGATCGCGCCGGCGCCACAAATATGCGGGTTAATGTGAACAAATGTTAACGCGGTTAAGTGTTCTTAGGGCTGCACTCTATTATGAATTTATAACTATGATATTCTGAAAAATATTCATTGGATTTTATCTATGAACTAACAAACCCCCGGCTTCGCATGGGTACAATGAAAATTCTAAATAAACTACAGAAAAACATTATTTTGATAAATCGCGTAGGGCTCAGCCTGCGTTGCGTAGTTTTAAAGATTTCAGCGTACATAGTGATATAGGAACAGAGAATGCGACTTTGTTTTGTACTATGTAGTGATGAACCAGTTCGCATCTATTGATATCACAACCTTACAGAATACCGGCATGAACGAACAGAAACCAGGGCGTTGTATTTTGCCGAGCCACAAAATACCCTACATATATTTCCTACAACTTCACTCTTGTTTTAGGTCTGAAACATAATCGTCGCTCATGCCAAATTCTGAGTTTCCTTGGATGGTGGTATCATTATTACTGAGTGATTTGACTGCTCTATTGGGTGTCCATAAAAATATTGAATAACCGCCCATTTGGATCTCCTGGGTGCTGGGGAACGGAAAAAGGAGCGTCAGCCGAACCCCAATAAGATGATGGACCCCAACAGGTAGCCAATGGATGTAACAGCGATAGCGATAGCATTGGCTGTATTGGATCGTTCCGCGTGGAAGTTACTGGGGGAGGCCAGGGATCTCACGGTCAGAAGACTAAGGTCCCAAATAATAGACCAAATCGCTCAATTATTCAAACCGCGTGGTGGGTACATCCATAATATATTTTTCTATTTACTCGTATAATCGAGGCGATTCACTTCACCTTATTAAATGTGTTCCAGACCATACAAATGAGGCTCATCATTTAGTTAAAAGTAACCTTTTACTTGATAGGACAGCAACCCTATACGGTGTTTGTTATTTAAACAAAGCGTGGCATCGCCTGGTGTTTATCTCAAAGTTGAAATTACGCACACTTGCATTTTCATTATCAGTTATGTGAAGCCTCATGCATGAGCCATAGCCTTCGAAATGAGGGTGCACTTTGATACTGTGCTTTAGTTCACACAGGCTTATCGCTTGTCTTTATCGCTTTATAACTTTAATATGTATGTAAATCACGAACTCTGGATTGATCGTTGTTATTTTGAACTATCGTCACTGGTAGTAGATTCATAATATAAAAAACACTAATTTTCAAAAGCATTATTTCGGTAACGCGTATCTTGCTAGTTTAGCAACTATAATAATGGCGGATTTTAGATAGGTAGTCAAACAATTCATCGGACCTCTTCGTGGTTAGAAAAGCACGAAGCTTAGTCGACTATGTTTCAAACTAGTTACTATCTTAGCATGGTAGTCGTTAATACTTAGACCTTAGGCTTTTATTATTACTTACTTAGGCCTGCACGTTGTGAGTGAGCTTTATCTCCCTATACTCGCGCTGTGTGACAAGGCCTGTGTCCTACATACATTATAGGCTAGTTGACTATATTTTGAGTTAAAGTTCTATGTTTGTCTAAAACTATTAAAATATTTAGTTTTAACGATAACATTATTTCATTATTTTTAATCTAGTATGGCATGTTTTTGTACAATAAAGCAATATATAAACTTGAATTTATACTATCGAAACTACCTTCAGCCTTACGAAAATAAAGAGTGCGGTTAATAAAGAGGTTGTCTTTATTATAAGAATGCCAAATGTAATAAGAGTATTATATTAATTGATTGATTTATGTTTCTCTTCTCTTTTACTATTGTAATGGCAGACGTGTTTTTTCATTTAATTTATTATTTTGATTTACCAAGAGTTGTTTTGCTGCATGATCGAATATTATCTCTACAATTTTGTTCAGTGTGCTAAGTTATGTATACTTTCATAACTTGTTTGTATTCAACTTATTTCTATTTATTCCTATAGTCACTTTATGAATAATATTAAGATCCTTTTAAGGAATTAATAACTTACCGATTACGTCTCACTGCTAGCAACTACGCGTAAAATTATAGACTACAGTATTTTTCTCGTATGAGTAATAAAGAAAATGATACGTGTTTCTACAGGCATCTAATCAGGAATATGATACTGTGTTATAAATTAATTACGTGGCTTGTAATAAAATTCTACATTAGTAAATGTAGTAACTATTATCTTATGCGGTAGGTTATAAAAAACTTGCTTAAAGATGTAAATTGCAAAAAAAAACATTAGTTATTTACAATTCGTACAGTGAAACAGAAATCGTACATACAATATAGAGATAAGGGGGAAGCTACCAAAGGTAAACAAATTCAAGAAAATAAGGAAAGTAAAAGAAGATTTAGTGGAAAACGTTACAAACCCGATATCTGTTTTGATTGCGTGCGTTTAATATCAGCAATGACCACATGAAAATTACACTAAATTTAATAATATACAAGTTGCGGTAATTTAAATCACTGGCTTCGCAAAAAACAAATACACCACTACAGTTAAAATGTACTTGGTATATTTTGTACCAAAATAGGTTACTTTTTGTACTGTATTTTTATGAAGTATAACTTTATGCTAATTTATGAAATAATTAAGACAGAATCGACAGAAAATTGTAATGCGTGCCGTGCCATATTAAAAATGTAAAAAAAGGTTAGCTTGTGTTATAGTATCGCTCGAATGTAGCACGCGCGTAGACAATTGATTCATCTATTGTGTTGTGAATTTCCACCCGTGATACGTAGGACCGTTTAAGGAGTAATTTCTGAATAAAATACATTTTAGTTATTTATTTTTACTTAAAGTCATTTTAAGGATGTTTATTATTGCGTAGTTGGTACTTTTGTGGACATACCTAACAGCTAAATTATAAGCTGGCGTTACTGAATACTTGCCTAATCGCCAAATTGCTACCTGTGCGGTGAATTAGTAAACTATCATACAATGTGATCAGGCAATATGGAAATAGTGATGGAGCGGCCGACGCTATGGCGACGTCCGTCGTTGCTAAATTATGTGTTAACTAGGTACCGCTGTCGCATGAATGTTAAGTCTATGTTTTTCCTAGCAGAATTTACAACGTTGAGGTCTAAATCTTAATGAGGTTTGAACAGAGCTATCCGGCTGAACGTTCAGTTGTTAGGTAATAATACGTATGTTTTTTATTTTTTGTCTCTTCATACTATAACTATATTAATCAGTATGTTCATTCAGGTCATGGGTCCCCCATTTTTGGACAGATATCCCGGTCCTCTACTTTTCCTATCCAGCCTCCGCTAGCGACCATTTCGCAAGTGGTCGGTCTATCGGGCCTCACGCTACGCATACGAATATGCGGTGACAACTCCAGAAATCTTCTGTCGAACGAAGAAAAAATTATGCTGTATGCTTCGATAGTTGTATGCCCGTGACGAAAATGAAATAAGACTAAGATAAAAGACTGCCGTACCTTTTATAACCGTAAATTAAATTTGTCTTTTGTCTACACTTCCTAGTATGTACAGAAACTTGTTCGTTTGTTCGATGGGATGGAAGAAAAGAATTTCGGGCCAACATGCATCTTTAAATGCCATGTTCATATGAGCTGATTATATAATCAGCTTACCTAGTAGTTGCATTAGTCTACGTAACATTGTTGATTTCTACGAGTCAGTTGTTATTTCATAGTGACACTCATGTCGAAACCTTATCCGTTATCTGTTGAGTAAATTAATTTGATTAATGTGCGTATCTCGTTCTTAAAATAAATCTAACATGATATGTTTAGAACTACGGCTCATTGCGATCTTGTTGAATTTATTAGTGTAGGTAAAATATCATATCATTTAACATAATATGCCAAAGTGTGTCAAATAATTGGGTATGTTCATAGACGTTTAGTTTTATGTCATTGGAGTCAAAGTAAGGTTTAATAAATTTACTTTACAAGTATTTCAAAAAAACAAAGGTTTTTGTTTGTACTTAAAACAATTGTCCTGGTTTGATAATTGTTTAAATTTCTATTTAAAATGAATAAACTCTTAACCGTTTAGTTTTGTACCGTTGCAAAATAATTTTAGTATTTTTAACTATATACTATAGATTTTTCCTACTGCAAAAGTTATGCCACTTAGTAATAAAGTCATATGCAACTTCACATGTGACACATTTTACTGGCAAGTTAGTTAATTTAAATTGAATATAATATTACCTGGAACATTAAAGACAAAAGGATATATTCAAATTTATTTATCTAATCTATAATAAATAGATGGTAGGTAATCTAAATTCCTTTTTAGGTTTTTTAATATTATTGCACATCCGTGGGTGCTACAATATTGGATATGACTTACGTTAAATGTTTAGTGCAGTGGGCATATTTGGTTAAACAAACACTTTTATATTATAGGATAATGAAGCGAATTTATGACCGTCTATATTGATGTATGATTAATGTGCCTATTTATAAGCAGTTTTTAATTGTATCAATTAAATTTGAAGTTATGTTATGCAATGATACTACAAGTGATGTAGGTTTTAATTATCCAATTTGACTAGTTATGGGATTTGTGATCACTATTCATATACACGAAAGGATAAATTAACGTCGGAAAGCGGTGTTTAGAAAACACAACAAGCATCCTTGTTCTCCGAAATCACCTGATTGTCTGAGATTAAATATGATTCTGTGCTTCTGTCGATCTCGGCTGCCTCTATAGTAGTCGTACGTAACTTACAAATTAAGTACGAACAGCAACAGCTAAGACAGTTTTGGTCTGTAAGCAAAACCCCCTCTTTGTAATGAACATGAGACACGTCAATAAAAAAGATAATACTTAACTTTTACTTAGCTGACTTACTCGTCTTTCTCTCTCTATTCTAGTTTGCGACTAATCACCAAAATCATGGGCACATCGAAAGCGAAATTGGTTATCTTTGGTTTGGAAACGTGAATGAATGTTGTATTAATGAATGATAAGTGTGCTGTTAGAAGTTGAGTATTAGCTAGTAAGGCGCGTTTATGTGCGTAAAAGGTCACAGGCGAGACACGAAGGCTATTTGGAAAGTAGTCTGGCGCCGCAGCTCTAAGCAAATTGGTAGGGTAAGTGCGATGTATTCCATCGACTCGGAATAAATGAATGTGTACCTATTTATTTTATATACAAAAATATTAAGTATCTTTTTAATCACTAGTGATTAAAACTACTAGTAGTTTTTGCGTAGATACACACATTTTGGTTTATATTTTTTATCACAAGCAATAATTTTTTGACTGTTTTGGTGTTTGATCTACAACACAGAATATTTATTTATACCTACAATTCGTTTTCCAATAATTGCTCGTATGTATTATTAACTGTCTTTACATACAGCATAGCTGTTAAAGGCAAGTCTTTTAAGCTTGATAGAGCGTAAATTTTGTGTGATTGTATGTTTTTTGGTTGCTTATTTATAATTTCAAGCATAAGAAATATTAAATATTTTTTTGATATTATATTAATTAACGTAGAAATGCCTAAACGTTTGGGATCGATTATGCGCAGCTAGTAACAGGTATCAATCAAGTCTGGGGCCTCAAAGGAGAACACTGCCATTCTGGTTATTGACAACATTTAGAATATATTCTTAACGGATTACATTGAAATAGGTAGTAAATTGTTATGATATTACTGAATACAGAATTCCAATGCCCATATTTCCAAACTCTAGCACATTAGTCAGTGTTAGATTGACAGTTTTGCAAATTACATTATTGAGTAGGATTTATTGTCTGTTTACTATTATGTACATATTATTAATACATATTTGGTGTGTTTATGTAGATTACATTAAAATTGCATTGTTCAATTCTATTTAAGGCTCGGAACTTAATAGGCTTTGAGGTAAATATGTTTGTGGCATCAATATTTGGTCTTAGGTACACAATAAAATGATATAAATAAATAACTAGTCAGTTATTTGATTTTCATTTCAAAAGTGTTTTTTTGAGTTACCCATAATTGTCAGTCACAGAAAAAGTTTTTAGTCAATAGATATATATTGACTAAAAACTTACATATATATATATGTGAAAATGTAATGTTACCTTAAAATAAATAAATTAAAATTTAAAAAAAAATTACGCAACTTGAAAAGGATAATCTCGGTACATGAATATTCTAAATACGACGAACGTAGCCTAAAAGTAATATTTTTTGACACTGGAAATAGTCAAAGTCCTTGTTGTGTAATGAGACTAATGACAGAAAAGTATTATCTTTTCCATAGGAATCAAGTTGTAAATTTAGGCTCAAATGATAATAAAACGGAGCCTAAAAGCAGGTAGGTGACAGTCGTAAACCGTACAGTTTACGGGCTGAGTGTGTGCATCTTATGATCTGCATTAGACGCCGTTTCCATGTTATTTCATTGTTCATAGAAATGTGGCGCCGGCAACTCGTTCATATGTAATTTTATGATCTAACGCATGCAAATGCTGCTTTCGTTGTATCCTTGGCTTGTCAGGGCTGCCTGATATAGTACAGTTTTCCATCGATCAAGATCAAGAAACTCACAGAGGTGAGTTTCTTGCTCATTCCATATATTTAATTTGAGGTCCGCAGTGTTGTCAGTTCTCTTTAAAATTATGAACAAGGAACAATTATTTTTTTATTATTATCAAGGTACAACCTTGCTATATTTTAAGGTCGAATCTCTCTTTGCGACAGATTTCATATCCGTATAACAGAAACAGGGTTGCATCTAGCTTTAATATTTATTTCTCTGGAACCTGTTGCAGTCCACTGCTGGATATGACCAGCTTATCCAGTGGTCTCCTCCATTTTGTGTCAGATATCCCGGTCTCTACTTTTCTCACCCAGCCTCCACCAGCAACTTTTCGCAAGTAATCGTCTATAGGGCCGGAGGCCTCGGTAACCTACGCTACTCGTGTGTTATATTTGCGAATTTGAAACAATAATTGAGGATACCAAAAAACAAATAGGTTTGTGGATATAAAATGTATAGTTGGGATCAGAATACCTTATATCGGATCCAAATAACATTATTACTTCCGTTGCAATCGTAGTGCAATTTAAAGTTTTTTCAATGTTTTTAGATACATACAAATTCAATTAGGTACCAGCCCTAGCTAATCCAGAGAAGACGATGGCGCCTTCAAAATGCATCTTTAGAATTTTAAAATCACAAAAGCGTTTGTTTATACACTGCACGCGTGTAGTGGGCATGACACTAGTGTGATCTCATTGGGGCGGATGCGTATCGACAGGCTCAATAAACATTTGACTTGCCCAATCGAGTTCACAGCTAAGTGCACCATTCGATCGGGAAACACGTGAGTCACGAGCCTTTTTAAATGTGAATTAGGTCGCATCGAGATTTTTCGTGAGATACCTAATATAATTTGGAGCTTAAATTAACCACTTATACAAATTTTTCTTTGATCGTTTCAGCGAAGTTATTTTCAGTTAGACAGAGAGAAATTAGGAGACAAGATTACCCAGTCTCATTCATGTTTCCACAAGCTAAAAATCAATTAACATTTTGCATATAGTCTTTCTTAGTATTTTTTTAACCAAGTTATAAAAATTGTCATCAAAGGTTATATGGATGATCTTTGTGGATTTTGTCCCTGTTTCTTAAAGCTACTGGAGGATTTTTGCGGCTACCATTATTTTGCTTATTATAATTCTATATCTAAACTTATCCATTGTATTGACCAAGTGTTGAACACAAACTGAATATTTTTTTATCTACGAGTATACATATAAATTAAATTGGAGTGTTTGTTTGTAATATTGAAATATCCGTTTTTCTTACATGCATATGAGTATAAATTCAAATTATACACCTATTTGTCTGTCTGTTTGTTTTGGTAATCCCTGAAATGGCTGGACTGATTTCGACGAGTCTTTTTGACTGGTAGTTGATATAATAAGAAAAACGAGGTACTTTTATGTCACAATTTTTTTTTAATAATAATAATTTTGTATACTGCATGGTGCTCACGTCGCGTGCACTGCACGTGACTTAATAAAATTAGGTATCAAGTTAGCTGACACACTATATAAACACATAGGCTACGTTTTACTGCGGGATAATATCTTATACCGCGAGTTAAACCGCAGCAAGCAAATAAATTAAAATTGTTGCAGTAACTAAAGCAATTGGAAAAGTAACGTTACCGTATTCCTACCTTTACTTTCAAAAATAAAAAAAAAAACAAATAGTAGCCCTAAATTGTTGATACGAATTAAATTGTGTGGGCAGATAATTTGTAGTTTTAAAATTAACTTGCAACAAACTCTCAGAATAAACTCGATGACAAGTGTGTTTATTGAAGTTGGCTAGTGCGAAAAGCCGTTGAGAGAATAGTGTATACAATGCACAGCTTATACAGCCATGCCGTTGAAAGATATATTCCTAACAGGAGGCATTGGCTGCGATAGACTTGGTTGCGAGCAATCATTATTAAACAGTATAAACAGTTTACACTATTACGTATTTATAGCTATGCAAAAAAGTAATGTTGTTCCGGCGATTGAAGAATATATTTTACTGCGGCAGATTATCTTTCCCGGGGGTAATACTGCGAGTACAGGTACTAAAAAATTTAGCAAGAACGGGTGGCAGCGCACTCTCACACCACCTTACCTCTAGTAGGCAGCTACTGCTATATTCAACCCTGCCAACATGGAAATTATGGTATACCCATGGTGAAGTAGACCCTTAGGTCATCAGTGAGCTATCATTGACTGTAAAGTAATAGCCACTTAAATATGATATGTCCTTACTCAGGACATAAGTAGGCTGAATCATCTGATTGTGTGAAAAAAGAAGAGTTCGCTGTTTTGTAGGGCACGTTTAGCCGTCAGTCCGGCTGACCATACGACGCTATTGCTTTATAGAACACTTTAAAGACGGAATAAACATTTAGACTACGGTGAGTTTGGTTTGTCATGATTTCTCTCAATACGAATTCGATAAAAAGATTTATAAGCGTCCAAATTTTATCTTTATTTTTTCTAAAACATATTTATTTTGGATCAAAAACGTTGTTTTATATATAAGTAGTTCTATTTTGATTCTGACGAGCCGAATCCGCAATTTAAAGCCTAAATCTCATACTAAGCCTCTCTGATTTGGTGTCGTGAATGGTTCGGGTGCTTTTTACTTATTTATGGTCGTCCGTTTCTATGCTACTTTAACGTCATGTTTTAATCCTATTACGGTCGTTTTCTATTGAAGGGAAATAGTAACCGAAAATATTTATGGCTAGATAATCATTGACGTGTAAAATGATCGCAGTTTTATGTAAAAAATATGCATATATAATAAAATAAGCATTAAAAGTATTTGGTATATAGAGGAGTAGTAGAGTACGATTAGATATTTCCATCTGCCTATGTTTCCATTTCCCGCTCCTTTTTAAATATTGATGAGACATACGTTGCTCTTTCGGAGTTCCGAGTGTCACAAGTAGCGTAGCGTAGTATATATATTTTTATCATTTCATTTATTCATACCCAGTGTTATACATAGTAAGTCATTACAGGTATAGTTTAGGTTAGAGGTTTACAATGTATGGTTGCAGCAAAAGGTGAACCCTGACATCGAAACTAGTAAAAAATACTGTATTTCAGTGTCAGTGATTAGTGTCATCAGTATAAGGTGAATAGTTTGCACACTTAGGTTAAAAAATATATTTCTCACCATAAATGTAAATTTTTAACCATTCGTAATAACTAAGATAAGGTACTTTTAGTTAACACAAGCCATTCGTGGAAGAATGGGACCGGTGTTCAAAGAACGGATCTTTTAGATACAGACCCGCTTATTTACATGAAGTTTGAAATTGGAATTGAAAAATCATATGAAACAGTTAACATATTATAATCATTATATTTTTATTTATGCAACAAAGTGTATAGTACGATCAGAACGCTCATCTGATGGTAAGTGATACGTTTCGCCATGACGGAGCGACTTTGATTAAGACTAAAACATGATAAACAGCTATTATTCGCGATCAATACTGCACTGCGCCCTAACCCGAGACAACAGATAAAGGCCTACTCCAGCTGATATAATAAATATAAGCACTCAATATTTAAAGACAATTATCACTTATTTTAGCATTCCCCTCAGTATCATTACATAAGTATTCAAACAATCGCTTTTAATTATTATCGTAATTTTGCATTTGCGTACTAATTTGTTACCTCATTTGTCATTATTTTATCGAGTTATTTATTGCTGGTATGATTGCAATAAGTGCCAACATTTAATAGGAAATAGCGATCAGTACTTATAATTGTCCACACGTTTTGATGATTAAATTAAATAAATTATCGTCTGCGCTCAATGAATGAACACCTGTTGACTAGTTATAGTAGCCCTCTAGCAAGTGTATATATGTACTTACAAATGAACATATACAATTTGGCGGTCTTATTAACAATGATTTAGGTAAAAGGGTTTGTGTATTTGAAGTAAACATTATTAATTTATTTTTAAGACTGAAATTGAAAACTACCATTTTGTTCTTAGACAAGAATTAGATATTATTATTTAAGGCTGTGGGAAAAAATTCCAATTCCATTATTATTGTTTTCCTGTTACAACGTGCAACGTCACTTTAATAACAAAGTTTACTTATCTACACATATTAATCAAATTGGAGTGTCTGTTTTGTATTATTCAAATAACCGTTTTATACATGCATTAATATATATAAGGTACATACACTGTCTTTGTCTATCTGTTTGTTCCAGCTAATCTCTGAAATTGATGAACCGATTTTGACAGGATTTTAATTGGCAGGTAGCTCATGTTATATGGAGTAACTGAGACTTCTTTGTTTTAGAAAAATAAAAGAATGTTGCAATGTCCAGGTATTGTCCAGTACTGCAGCTCACGGGACGACTTTACGAGCTGATAAACACAGGCTATATTTTACTGCACGGACTTCACGTACAACCTTTGAATCTCTTCGCAGGAGTGCGCATGTTTCCTCACGATGTTTTCTCTTACCGTAAGATCGTCGAATAACGTACATATATTTAAAATTCGAAAATACACGTACGTGGTACGTGGCGGGATTTAAACCTCAGCCCTCCCGTAAGGAGGGCGACAGTCCACACCATTGAGCCACCGACGCTCTTTTCTTTGTCCAAATTATCTTATACCGCGGGTTATACTGCAGGGCTCACCCATAGTAAATATAGCCCAATGTAGAGGGATAAAAATACTTTTAGAATTGTTTGATTTTCCGTAGTTTTTGGGGACCTTTTTTATCTTCTATAGGCATACATTTGACCGCTATCTCAACTGATGGTAAGTGATGATGCGGCCGAGAATGGATTATGCTACTTAGAAACAGCCTATTCACTCTTGCTTTGAAGACGGCCAGGTTGTAATGATCGTAACCTGAGAAAATGCAGCGGACCTATCTTTAGAGGCAATGGCTACTTAATATATATAGATGATGATGATTATTGATACCTCTAGTGATGAAATATACACTTAATGCATTTTTTTATGGAAATACCCCATTTAAAGTTTTATTTACTTAATACAAATTAAATATATTGTATGTTCCCTTCACATTTAACCTAACTATCAGTTTTATTACTGTGCGAATCTAATGGAAACGATAAATTCTGTACTTCGCGTTGTAATAACTAAGATATACAATTAATTTTCATACTAATCAATTGATTCGTGCTATTACAGGCTTGACCTGTGAACTCTTTGAAATGAATACAAGCGTCATAGTGCTAGGATTTAGAAGACTGTTTATCTAATGGAGTACAAAATTATAATTGCTTGAATAAAACATTTTAAGGTGAGGTTGTACTAGTATAAAGATGTAACGTTTATTGCATTTTATTATATTGTTGAATATTAATGCAGTTATTTTGTATAGGACATGCAATAAAGGCAATAAAGAGATAAGTGTCTCTACATATAACAAGATTTATTCGTCGATGGTTAATGATTTCATTGAAATAATATGTATTATATTCGATACATAAAATAAGTTATTTTTAAAAATATAACGCAATGGTCCTTTATTTCTGGATCTATTAATAATAATATAAAGCGTAATATTTTCTTAACGAATAAAGTGAAAATTGAATCGTTTGGGGAGGAAGCGGCAATGTGTTCACTACTTTATGATATAGAGAGTGAGAGCGAGATAATTTACGTAATTTACGAGATTAATAAACGACTTTAGCATACCTAGACGGATGTCCGTTTTTGGCTTATTATTATTCGATAAATAAACGATGGGGAGACCTATGTCCAGCATGGACTGCGATAGGTTGAAACAGAGAGAGAAACAAACGATGGGCAAGTTCAGTGTAACTGAGTTAAGATATTTCGAAAGTATATGTACGAGTACTCCTGCGCACATCTATGAAGAGATTCAAAGGTTGTGAGTGCTCATGAAGTGATGGGTGGCATTTCGTAGGTACTTATGTATCCCTGCTCTCATCAACCTACCAGCCAAGCGTAGTGTCTATGACATTTAACTCCTAATAGTGGACCCGGTTAAGGCGGCGGGTACAGATTGATGTTTACTTCTAGGGATCGGTCCGTGTGGAAATCACCGCAGGGGAGGCCTACGTTCAGCAGTGGACGTATTAGGCTGTGATGATGTAGACTGCGTAGTTATTTCATAAAAATAAGGGATATTATGGACAAAGCCATGTATCGGCCGACTCCGTCATTCAGATCGCACGCAATTATCTCTATAACGTTTTCGCAATCAATGAAGTGAATCGGGGACATGTTTGTTTTATTATTACAAAGAAAATATTAACACATGATACGTAAAGAAAAATATCATGAACTACTTTTGCAATACGTATCGGGGTGCGCAAGAGCAATAAATAAAATGAAAACATCCAATAATTCATTTGTACAAATGCGTACTAAGATGACGTAATGTCATGTTGAAGTATTATAAGTTCCTGATGAACTTATGCTTGATATTTTTGCACTTTATGTAGTCAAAATTTGGATACAGAGACTCGATTCACGACATCCGGGTATGATAAATAATTTATCGACAGGTTCAATGTATTTTTTGTGATGTTGATTGTTAACTGAATATAAAGTGTTTGTTTAAAAACATAACAAGATCTTTTTCATTGGCATTTCTGCTTTATTACTTTGGTTGTACTTTATCAACTAAATTTTAAAAACAAAAATTGTGATATTCAACAGATGTTGATGGATACCTAATAGATAATTAAAAAATAATTAAATACCTGCATCATGATACAAATCAAAATATTAAAATCAAAAGTTACTGCAGGCAGGATATCCTCAATGATTTGAAAGGTAAAGGGATATCACGTGGTCCATTGCGTGTTGGCTGGACGCCAGAGTCTTGTCTCAGAAGTGCCAGCAATATATTGAAAATGAAACTTATTGCATTATGCTTATTTTACCAAAGAAATTCAAAGTTACACAGATCTCTATATCACAAAAAAATGTAAGCTACATGGTAGAAGTACCTACAGTCATCATTTTTGTATGAAGTTGCGCAACATATTAATAGATATTAATACAGCTAGATAGCTGACCCGAGCTAGAATACAGCAGCAGGATAAAATGTATCCGAACTAACTCGTTTTAGCTACTTCTCTACCAATTTTCAGTCAAGTCGGTTCAGCCATTCTTGTGCCTAACACAACTCCCTTTTTCATACATATATAATCAAAACACAGAACAGTTTAGGATCTGTATACACAATACAGATTTGAAACTGCCCTTAGTTACTTTCTTTTACAGGGCTTACACATCATGTTTACTTGTATGTCACCATGATAGGTTGCCGGCCCATGCTTTTCTATGTTATTAATGTTTTTATATCAGATTATATCTCGTAGGCAAACACTTAACATAGATTTTTATTCAACAATTTTTCTTCAACCTATCACAGTCCACTGCTGGACACCTCTAGATAGGACTCCCCCATTTTGCGCCGTCCCGGTTCTCCGCTTTCCTCACCCAGCGACTTTTCACAAGTCTTCAAACAAGCAATTTGCCTACTTGTAATCCCTTGGTGAGCGGTTAAGTTTTGTTTCCGTAAGGAAATATCTATAACATATTTTTCATACAAAATTCGAGGTCACCGTGCAAAATAAATTGGAGCGTTCCATAACGGGTTCCGTTTAAACATCGTAAACGTACTGTTACCTAGAAATAGTACCAGGAATGTTTCACCAGTATGGAGGTCACGGCGCGGGAACTTTGACCCAGGCAGTTTCAGGGCCGCGCGGCGCCGGCGCCGGCGCTCCCGTGCTTCCGCACAATGCCACCGTTCACGTCTTATGGATGAGCACGATCCTATCTCGCCATGTACCGGTACAATGTCAAGATCACGATTTCACATCTCAATTTGTAATACTACCC
>PQWD01012816.1:0-139092 GCA_019425675.1 Leucinodes orbonalis | reverse complement strand
GAGAATCTAAACAGTTACGATTAAATAAATAACTTTGGCCCTCGATCTAGATGCGAGCATAGAGTTCCATAGTTAAAATCTAAGAAAGGTTCCGTGCGTCACCAGCTCATTTAAACATCCCCACCGAGGGGCATGAGCCTACGCGTAAAGGGTGTATAGGGCTTAGTCGTCCACGCGGGCCTAGTGCGGATTGGACGACTTCACGCACAACCTTTGAATCTTTTCGCAGGCATGCGCAGATTTCCACACGATGTTTTCTTTCACCGTAAGAACTTCGGATAACGTCCATATAATTTCGGAAATTTGAAATCACATTGGTACGTGGCTGTATTTGAACCTGCGCCCTCTCGATTAGAAGGCAACAATCCACACCATTGAGCCACCGAGCTCACATCTTCATCCGATAAATATTAATCTACTGTATAGAAACCTTTCTATATAAAGATTTTTAAAATCTTTTATTTAAAGTGGGGAATTCGTCAAGTTTTTGCGGCATTTTATTAAGATCTTTATGCCTCTTCCAACAAATGATTATCCATCTATAGAAGATTTGGGACATCAAATTTGTTTTTGTTGCTAGACATTATAAGGTACATATTTTTTAAACAAATTAAGCTTTTTGCGGTCATTGACTAGGTTAAGATTGGTGTTGAGACGCTACTGTTAAATATCAATTTCTTTAAATACATCGAAAAAAACACGTTTTTTGAAGTACAAATATTATATTAAAATCAGCAGCTAAGCCCTACAAGTGAAGACCATTTAACATTATACTATAAAAATAGCTATAATAAATCAATCTTGCTATAACAATATCTGGTAAGAGCCTAATTCTCCTAACTGCTATACACTAACTACCTGCCAAAGCTATCAGGTTCCCACTGAAGTTTTGCTTTTTTATAGTGATTCCTAGAAATACTGTACTACTTATACACATTTTATAGAATAGTACTATATCAGAAAGATTATGACAATGGTAAGGAAGGTCATTTATATATAAAGAAACAGAAGGGAACCCAATATAGAACCCTAATGCATGCACATACGTAGTGGGCCATCAGAAGGGCTGGAACCGTTTGTAACCAGTTTTTAAGTTCTGAGTGTGTAAGTTTAAATATAATATGGACGTTAAATAAATGCTTGCATAATTTGTATCCTTGCATAATTTGAATACATCATGCATACCCCAGTCTAGTTTACGTTAATTGTTAAGAACCGGTAGTTAATCCAATAAATCATCAAAATCGGACAGGATATTAGGTCAAAGTAGAAATTCGCTGTTGCAATAGTGATGGGAAAGGTTCGAGGTGGACTCCACGCGGCGTGCTGGCTTGCGCAATCGGACAAATCTCGATGCACCTGCGGCGTTCCAGTGCCTCTTCAATTTGCACGACCGTAATGATTCCCACAACACAATACTATAGTGGAGATAGGCATACAAAACAGTGCTCAAGTAGCAAATAGTTTATCTTATGGATATAAATTTGATAAGCCTCAGTGAGTTTTTTTAAACTCTCCGAGATAAACATCGTCAAATCGGTGACATGACATCTCACATGTTTCAAATGTAAATACACCTTTACCTGTATAGAGTTTAGATGAAAGTATCTATCTTTCAAAAATTTCGTGTCAGGGAGCAACAAATTAAAACTTGAAAATTTAAAATTGTTGTAGTCCTATAGATAAAAAAACCTGTAGCTCCCAAGGTCGACCATTAAATGGGGCATACTTCAGCAAATTTTGCGCACAGTGCGATAAATTCAAGCCTAGGCCAAGCCCACCGACCGGCAGTCAAACAACAAACGAAGTTCTGGCGACGTCGCATCACCCACTGGAGCAGCATACTAGGTAATGACCATATCCAAGCCTAATCTATTTGGGCATTGAGGGAGGCTTAGTCCAACAGTAGACAGTATAGCTTATATGATTGGTGATAGTGTTAACTAGGTATTTTACTACAATACTTAACTGAACAGCAGATGTGATTTCTTAATACCAACCTCAAGGTGTTTAACCAAAACTTTAAATATGAGGTTTTAAGCTGATACCCTACATTAGAAGTAATAGTAGCTGCACAACTTAGGAGTGAAATACAAAGAGGAAAGCGGACAATTATGAAACAAGTATCGTATACAAGCATACAAGAAGTAGAAAGAAATCGTTTAAAAAACTGGAGATTCCATGAATGGATGGAAAGTGAGCTGACGGACGAGACTGCCGTAGTTTCTGTTCACACGCTCCCATATTAATAATAGACGCTTTATTTTCTAAATAGATGTTATGTTTATATCGTCACGTCATACAATCATCAGTCAATCACATCTATTTCTGTTATTAATAGTTTTTCTCAGTGTTGTGTTTTTTTTCTGTTAATATAACGGCTCATTACGGGTTACACAAAAGGATGCTTCCACTTTATTCCTTCCTTTGCTCGCTATTTAGGTTTGCTAATTGTAACATTACAACACGCCTGTAAAATTGCATCACAACCACCCGTAAGGTTTTATTGTTTGTTATTATTACTAATTTAATATTTCATATGATGTTTAATGCACTTTCAAGTTGCGGGGTATTTAGGGAAGAGTCACAAAAAATATTATAATAATAACAATTGACGATTCAAAAGTATCTGTAACAGATTTATTTGAATAAAGTTTTTTTTTCTTTCTTTCTTTTCTTTCTTTGACATAGGTAAGTGACGATGCATCATAAGTGCCCAAAGTTACATTGGCGGAATCGTGGAAAACACGCATACACATCATCATCTCAAAAAAGATTAGACAGTGCTTTTAAGTGACCTTACTTATCAAGTTAAGACATTACGGTGTATCAGATTGTTCAGTAAAATACTTAAGATCTTATTTGACGGGCAGAACTCAAAAGGTTGTTGTAAACGGTTCTAGCTCTTCTGGTGGCCCACTACGCATGGGCGTGCCTCAGGGTTCTGTATTGGGTCCTTTACTGTTTCTTTTATACATAAATGACCTTCCTTCCCATTGTCATAAACTTTCTGACATAGTACTATTTGCAGATGATACATCATTGCTTTTTAACGTTAATAGAAAAAAAGAAACATTTGACGATGTAAATGGTGCTATCTCACAAGTAATGCATTGGTTTACAGTTAATAATTTATTGCTTAACACTAAAAAAACTAATTGTATAAAATTCTCATTACCTAATGTGAGGCAGGTCATCACCAGTATTAATTTGAATGACGAATGCTTAAAAATTGTTGATAGTACAGTATTTCTAGGAATTACTATAGATTCAAAACTCCAGTGGGGACCTCATATTGAAGCTTTGGCAGGTAGACTTAGCTCAGCAGCGTATGCAGTTAGGAAAATAAGGCTCTTAACCGATATTGATACAGCAAGATTGGTTTATTTTAGTTATTTTCATAGTATAATGTCATATGGTCTTCTGTTGTGGGGCTCAGCTGCTGATATTAACACTATATTTGTACTTCAAAAAAGAGCCATCCGAGCCATTTATAACCTTAGACCACGTGATTCACTTCGGGAAGTATTTAAAAAAATCGATATTTTAACAGTAGCGTCTCAATACATTTACCATAATCTAGTTTATGTCCACAAAAATCTTCATTTGTTTGAAAAAAATTGTGACGTACATAACTTTAATACTAGGAACAAAAACAAACTTGCTGTCCCAAATCTTAGACTAAGTAAAGTAGGAAAATCATTTGTTGGAAGAGGCATAACATTCTTTAATAAAATACCACAAAATCTTGCCGAATTGCCTTTTCACCAGTTTAAATTAAAGATTAAAAAACCCTCATGAAAAAAGGTTACTATACAATAGAAGAATATTTATCGGATAAAGATGTGTGGTCTTGCACTTAGTGTTCCAGTTACAAAATCTTTGTAATAAATTATTGTAAATCTATGTGTAGGTAAATGACAAAACTGTAACCACTGATATAACAAGATTAAAAGAGTAACTCGAGTTTCTTGCCGGCTCTTCTCGAAGATCCTACTTATTCCGAACCGGTGGTAGAGTCACAAAAAATATGATAATAATAACAATTGACGATTCAAAAGTATCTGTAACAGATTTATTTGAATAAAGATTTTTTTTCTTTCTTTCTTTCTTTCTTTCTTTAAAATTGACTTACCATACGGAAATTATACGGACGAAATTATTTTTGTTGCAGTTACAGCATGTACTTGAGCCAACCTCTTTTTGAGGTTACAAGCTCGACTTGGATTTGGGACGAATATCCTAAAGCTATATTTTGTTTGTTTTAATATTAGCCAACTCAAGATTTCATTAAAGGCTAATGTACTACTCTACTATTCATAAATGTTTACATTGCATTTCCTTTTCACTCACATCTGTGGAGTAATCTGTGTAGGACCAAGGTTGTACTGTGTACAATCAAAGATCAAAAATAGGCTTTATGGCTGGAACTAGATACTAAGTCGTGCAAATTGTTCACTGAAGTTGTGAAATTGGCTTTTAATAAAATGAGTGTGTTGATTAGTAAAAGAATGCATATCGATACAACCAGTCGCTTAATCTTTGTAACTTAATTTCTTTAAACCTAATAACTTGGTAATAATCTTTATATAAGTTAGTACCCGCGAAAGTTATGTAATGTAACGAAAACAATGCCAAATATGCACTCGGTCCATTGTTTAAACAGCAGGAAAGAAAATTGTTACCGCAAGGATTTTTGTAATTACCTTTAGCTTGAAGTAGTTTAATGCGATGGCGGGATATCAACCTGTTTACATGTATCAAGTACCTATAGGTAACTAGCTGGTATGTCCTGTTACGAAGACATTACAGTAAGTATTGAAGATAATTCCAAAAGTGGCAAGCAATTCAAAATTAGGTTTTTCCAACGGCGTCGTAGGTTGTTATGTAAATTAAAACTAATTAGTCTTTTTATAGGCTGTATTTTATATGTTCACGAAATTTGTAGTTAAAAAACGTTTTCAAGCAACGAAGTTGGTATTGTACGGATAGGTAAGAAGAATACAATTTCACCATAGATTTCGTAACTAATAACTGACTGAGTAAAGCAATGGACCATTTTACCACATTATCATATTATGATAGACATAGATTAGGTTTTTTTGAGATAACTCGAAAATTGACACTATCGCTCAACTACACGTATTAAACATAAGTAGGTAGGTAGGTACCTACCAATGTATTAAAATATAAAGGATAATTATACAAAAATATAAAATTAAATAAGATTCTCTGTTATTCATAGAATTCACATACTTGAATATTAAAAAAATTAAAGAAAAAATCGAGTACTAGGGTTTTGAAAAAAAACAAATGGTTAATCACCTGTTACCAAATTTCCACAATATCACTGGTTAAGTATGAAGACAGAATCGATTAGTTCAAAATAACAGAACATTTTCGATGTCTGCGAACAATTTGGTCCCGTTTCACTTGAACATACGAATTCGTAGGCATTGCACAAATTCACTTCATAGTCACTTGAATTGTTAAACTTTATTGATGTTTATATACATACATATAGGACGTATTATTATTTACAGCAATATTTGTTGAGTGAGTCAAGAAATACTATGTAAAGGTACATTAAAAACTGAACACCCGACGCGCGATCGCAGACGTCGAGCTACGTGCGTACGCCACAGAACACCGACGCGAATGGTAAAATAAAAGCATTCGAAGAAAGTTCGTCATCGCCGTCACTGGCACTGCGGTAAAAACTTCTGGCGTTTTAATTTAATGCTAATATACCAAACACACTGTAATAAAGCTATTTATTTATTAAAAGTGTTTCTACATGGTGCATTTCGATCGAAAGAAAGAAAGAAAATGTTTGATTTGTCGCATCAATTTACAAATAAATTAATAATAGGGTTCGCTCTAGTTTCGTAAATTTCAGGGCTACGTTGTTTAATGGGTTGTCAAAAGAGGGTCTCGGAAATGTCTATAAAGATATAGAATAAAAGATTTTAAAAAGTTAAAAATTGTCGAAAAATGAGGCGATATTTCAAGATATCTTAACCGACGATTTCTCGAAAACGAAACCGGTATAAAAAAAATCAAAAAGGGCATTGAATTAGGCAACAATTTGCAAACTAAAAACAGGATTTAGCTATATATAACCGTTAAGGCTGAAGTAGCGCCCTCTATTTTGGAGTCGCATGGTGTGCGGATCGTTTGAGTCTCGCAAGCTGCGGAGTACTGATATGAGTTGCTACTTAGATTAAGCATGTACTAGATGTAGTCATAAGACGTGCCGCTCTTATATCATTGTAATGCAATACACGGTCATGTACTCTTTGTCTATCACACGAATCCTAGTTACGAGTAGAAGAGACGGTTGATAGACGTTTGAACAACTCTGACGTCTGTCATTTTGTGGCTCCAAAGAGGCCAAAACATTACCGAGCTGTCGTGCAAATTTTTCACAAGTGTTATAATTTAAATAAATATTTGAAAAGAAATAAGTAAACGTAGAAAAATGTCGTGTTCTGCGGTAAATTGTTCTTCAAACCGACCAAAGGAAGTAAAAGACCCGGAATTATCATTCATAAGTAAATATGTTGACACTTTTCATTCATATTACGTAGTTGTAATGAGACTTATGATAAAAAAACATGTAGTAGTAAGACTTTAAATAATGTTAGACTACATTAGCTTGTATTAATGTAGATTACGTCTAAAAAATTAATATTATGCATGAAAATTTAAGGATTCATAGTGATGTACTCAACATAGAATTTAATTCCATCGATAGTTTTCTTTAACAGTTCTTTATACAATTATTGAATTTTAGGTTCCCGAAATGTCACAAATCAGAGAAGAATGGTTAAAAGTGTGTAAGGCGTGAAACTGAGCCTACGAAGAACTCCAGGCTTTGCTCAAAACATTTTGAGCAATCCTGTTTCATCGTAGGCTTATCAAAAAAAAACTGAAATCCGATGCAGTACCAACCATTTTTGAAGATATCCTGGATATTATCAACCTGTTAGTTATTTTTATTATTTAGACCCTTTTATGCGAGTCTTTCTGTATAACTGGTTAGAAAAGTAAGTTTTTTGTTTTCTTTAGATAGAATAAATCTGTTTCTATACTATAAGTATTTTAAAGTTTAAATTGAATAGCATGACAATAAAAAACGCGTACCGATAATGAAGTATGTTGTTTAAAGCATCAAATAAAGTTGTGTATTCCATATTCCCTTCTGGTATTCCGCTTGCATAAACGCTTTTAGCTTTATTATAATAACAAACTAATTCACAAAATTAGCAACAACAATGCCGATCTGTCAGAATTTTGTTCACAATCGGTGGGACTTCTTTCGTGAAACAGACTTTATGTAGAAACTTACACAATACAAAGAGAATGGCGATTCGCGTAGTTCAGAATATTAGAGAAAAAGTCAAACTGTTAATATGTTACGAGCTGGGGGTTCCGGATAAATTATTGCCAAACACGAAAATAACACGGTAACACACTTTATTAATTAACCCAATATAATCACACAACACTAATTACACTTACACTCGTACTAATTAATCAATTAACGCACGCACTAAAATACCGTAATTAACACTGCAACACTAAACACAACACTTTCCGCACACACACGAATAATCACACGTTAACTCTTCACACTGTTATATCACACTCGACGATCCTTAGATATCGCTGTATCACTCGCTTCTTCCTTGTAGTCGCAGGCTATTTCGCTCTTCGTTCGCTCTTCTGAGTAGAACACAAGACTCCCGGCGCACCCGTCGGTCCGCCTTATATACCTGTCCGGCCGCTGAGCTCGAAGCGTCGACGTCATTCTACATAGTTCGCGAATTATCTAGAACATACTAGATCTTGCTATTTGACAAATCGCATGCTACTCTATGGACTGTCTGTGGACTGACGTCACATATTACCGCCATATTTAATGACATTTTAATTACGTCAATCGTTAACACTGCCCCCTTCCAAGAAATGCTCGTCCTGAGCATCTATCTCCATAGAAACGCGCTAATCGATCCACATGAACAATCTTGGATCCTCCTCGTGGTGCTTGCGTATCGTAAGTGACGTCGTTAATTTTGGTTATTACTTGGTACGGTCCATCCCATTTAGCTTGAAGTTTGGGAGACTTCCCTTTCTTCGAAGTGGGTTATTAGCCATACCAATGAACCTTCTACAAAACCTTGATGTTACGTTGCGATCGTAACGTGTTTTGGCCCTCTCCGATGACTGCTGTTGTTGGGCAGTCTGTAATTGCTGCCCTGTCTACATGTTGTTCAGTCCGCCATGCGTTTAATTTGCTTGCGGCATTGGAACGGAAGATGGCCTTTGAGCCCACAGGAATAACATCTAGGATAAAACTCCTCAAATATCGACATTCAGCCGTTTCAACAAAACTTCCCTGATGTGAGGGTTCTTTGACGTGCCACTGCTTTCATTCCAACGCATAGGCAAAGCGTCCTTTAGCGTAACGTGATGTCAGGCCGCACTAGGGGGGGCAGAGGGCACGTGCCCCGGGCGGCACGGTCAGGGGCGGCAAACCGACTAATGGACCACTCATCATTTACCTTACTTGCCCGCGGAATAAATAATAGTACAAGTGCATGGCCATAGAAATACGACTGATAACCGGAGCGCGGAGTAAGGCATGTTACTGAACCATTACATTTTTTTGCATAGTTCTAAATAGGCGCCCGCAGATCACGGTCAGCAGGCGGGTGCAGCTGCGATCTGAGGAATGACGCTGTATACGAAAACTCTCTCGTCGATCTCTATACAGGGCAGCAGTGTATTATTTCAAAGTTACGTAGTTATTTCTCTATGTTAATTGATGCCAACTTAGCTGCTTTAAAGCTATATCATTTTCATGATGGACAGCTACAATTGAAAAAAAATAAAAATAAACAATTAAGCTCCTTTTACTTGCATCAAGCGACCACGTTTTTTAAGAAAATATACAAAATAAATTGGAAATAAAACGCCTTTTTCATCCAGTGTGACTTCGAAAAAGCTGAGGCGAGTAGTCTTATTTCATTATAGAACTTAATTGATTAATATCAATACCAATAATTGATAAATTGTAACTTTTTAATGACATTGCTTTTTTGCCGAGGTTAGGATGGTTATGAAACAGCTTAAGCGTTATTAGACCCCCGCTACGACGGATATACCGCAGAGCTTTTGAAAGTAGGGGGCACGCCAGTGCTTAAGACCCTTCAGAAGCTTTTTAATTCCGGAATCGGTGATGGTGCGACACCAAAGGTGAGGAGCAATGGCGTGGTGGTGTTCTTCTTCAAGAAAGGTGATTAAACCTTTTCCCTCTCTATTCAACCTATCGCAGTCCACTGTTGGACATTGGTCTCATTTTGCGCCAGATATTCCGGTCCTCCGTTTTTCTCATCCAGACTCCACCAGCGACTTTTCGCAAGTTGTCGGTCCATCGGGCCGGAGGGCGTCCTACGTTACGCTTGCCAAGACGCGGTCTCCGCTCCAGAACTCGTCTGCTCCAACGGCCATCGGTTCTGCGACATCATTACCCACTGCCACTTCAGTTCGCTAATCTGGCGAACTATGCCGGTAATTTTAGTTCTTTTGCGGATAACATCATTTCTGATTTTATGTATAAGAGTCTCCCAACATAGCACGCTCCATCGCTCGTTGAGTAACTTTGAATTTCTGAACCAATCCGCAGTCAGTGTCCATGTCTCATCTGCGTATGTTGGTATGGGTAGGACGTATTTCTCAAAGACTTTTGTCCTTAAGCGTTGCGGAATCGTCGACGTGAAGATCTGATGTAACTTGCCTGATGCCGCAGCCCAAATGAATCCTCCTACTAGCTTCCCTTCCGAAATTGTGCCGGTCAAGTTTTAGCCCAAGTAAACTTATTCTTGGACAATCTGGAGAAGGACGCCACCGACGCTTATCAGAAACGCTACCGGTCTATAATTCTTCAAGAGAGCTTTATCACCCTTCTTAATGAACGCTTGTGGACCACGCTTCCAGTGTAGTTCCCAGGTAGATGACGGCATTAAAAGAGCTCACCTAATGTCCTAAGGATGGGTTGTCCACCGGTGTTTAGGAGTTCTGTCGTAATACCGTCATCCCACGGGGCCCTTTCATTTCTCAGTTGCTTCAGTGCTGCACTAATTTCGCTAACGTCAACATCCGGCATATCCTACGTACAATGGTGCCTTAGTAGGGCACGTAGATCTTCGCTGTCTTCGGTCTGTACTGATGAGCGCTCGAACTTAGTTGGCGTAATGTGAGTAGTTGGCCATCTGCTATATTAAGCTTCACCAGAATGCTCCTGCCAAGTGGTTTTTGGAAAACTTTGGGCCCCCTGTTCTCCTTAATAAGGTCCTTAATTAACCTTGTATTGAAATAGTAGAATTCTCTGCGAACGAGTTTTCGTATCCGCTTGGAGAGAGCCTAATATTCCGGGTATGATAAGTTAAAGTCAAAATTCATTTATTTAAATTAGGCTTACAAAAAGCACTTATGAACGACAAAAATATACAAAAATTACATTACAAAAAAACAAATTTATTTCTTTGAACTGTTCTTTAAGAGAGTCACGTGGTCTAAGGTTGTAGATAAAAGCTCTTTTTGTAGCACAAATATTGTATCAATGTCGGCAGCCGTACCCCACAACGGTAGACCATACGACATTACATTATAAAAATGACTAAAATAAACTAATCTTGCCGTTTTTACATCTGTTACGAGTTATCTTAGATATTAAAAGCTTATTGAAGAATTAACGACCCATTACGATATGTTTGACGATTTCCAGCCCTCCGAACAAGCCGGGTTCCTCAAAGGCTTCAGCACCATAGACTACATATTACATACGCTGTGGCAGGTTATACAGAAGAGCGGAGAGTATAACTGACCATTATGTTTGGCGTTTGTGGACTATGAGAAAGCCTTCGATTCGATCGAGACTTGGGCTGTGTTTCATTCCCTCCAACGGTGCCTGACTTGACTACTGCTATATCGAATTGTTGAGATGTTTGTACGAGAGCGCTACTATGTCAGGCCGAGTACATGAAGAGCTTACCATTGGCTTATCATTGGCACCGAGGAGTAAGACAAGGAGATGTAATATCTCTGAAACTGATCACAGCTGCGTAAAAAGTTGCAGCTTTGTCCAAATGTCAATCAATTTGAGGACCTATTATATAAATTAGTGAAATAATATAGGATGATAAAGGTAAAAATAAATAAAAGAGGGCGGGGGCGGCTTTTCTAAATTTTTGCCCCACCCAAAAAAAATTGAAGATCCGGCGCTGCGTGATGTCCAAGTCGCACAGCTGCCCTTACCTCCAAATCCGTATGCCATCCACAAAGGCTTGCACCAACATCTTCTGAGCTAGTATGGGCTCTGTTCGATAGCTTTACGAACAAGTTTCTCAATCTCCAATCCCCACTGTTGTAAATTCTCACCAACGCGCTGGACCCGTCTTTAAGCTGAGCGCGAAACACATAGTTCCAAATGAGCTCACCAAACCTGGATTCCAGTGCTGCACCAACTGTCCAATATGTCACATCGTCACCAAAGAGTTTCAAGAAACAGAACAATGCTTCGTCCCTTAGGCCAATGTTTGCGCCCGTCAAAGCCTGGGTCTGTCCACGAGTTCATTTGCTTAACCACCCCGAACTGACTTTGTACGCCGACCATGACGATAGTCCCATCGAATGACGGCACTTTAACGCCTTTTGTTGAAGGCGCGCAACCAACGGATAGCCGGCTACCGTTAGTGATCTTTAGCTCCGTTCACTTCCTTCTGAGTCGGCAATCTCGACGAAGCTTCCGTACCGTTCTCATGATGGCCGACTTGCTCCTAACCTCTTGAAGATCCTTCCCAAACTTGCTATGGATTCCTTAATAAGGAGCATTTGTTCTTCTTGTCGCCGAGCCTGCTCTCCTGTCTGCGAGCCTGTTCCTCCTTATCTGCGTGGAGTTGCGCCTGTAAACAGTCTCATCTGTTCCTCCGCCGGCGAGCCTGTTCCTCCTGCCGGCGAGCCTGTTCCTCCTGCTGGCGAGCTGTTCCTCCTGCCGGCGAGCCTGCTCCTCTTTATTCGCTTGGAGTGCTCGTGTAACAGTCGAGCTTGTTCCTGTAGCAACGCATCAATGCAGCCATATTGAATAGTGACGCTGCAGAGTCCGTAGACGTCCCGCACACCTATTTTGCAGTCGCTGCGGCTGCCTGATGATGGGGACTCTTCAAACCGGCGCGTCCATAGCTTGTTGTCGCTGGCTCTAGTCGAACAACGTCCGTATCTTCCTTCGGTAGCAAGCATAATTTATCCCACTTCTACACCAAATTTACAGCGCGGGTCCGGATAATTATTGCCAACACGAAGAATAACACGGTAAAAACTTTATTAATTAACCAATATTAATCACACAACACTAATTACACTTACACTCGTACTAATTAATCAATTAACGCACGCACTAAAATCCGCAATTAAACACTGCACATATAACACAACACTTCCGAACACACACGTAATAATCACACGTTAAATCTTCACACTGTTATATCACACTCGACGATCCCTTAGATATCGCTGTTATCACTCGCTTCCTTGTAGTCGCAGGTATTTCGCTCTTCATTCGCTCTTGAGTAGAACACAAGACTCCCGGCGCACCGTCGGTCCGCCGTATATACCTGTCCGCCGTGAAGCTCGAAGCTCGACTCATTTCTACATAGTTCGCGAATATCTAGAACATACTAGACTCTTTGTATTTGACAATTCGCATGTCATACTCTATGGACGTCTGTGGACTGACGTCACATATTAGCCGCCATATTTAATGACATTTTAATTACGTCAATTCGTAACAATATTATAAAAGTTTTTTTATTAATTTCACATAGTTGGAAATCATGTTTTTGAGAAATGCTGACTCACTATATCTGATTAAGGACAAAAACAATTGCAAATTGATAATGGCCATTGAATAACTACTTACTGAGTTTCTTGACGAGACTCTGGAGTCTTCTTAATATAATCAAATCTTTGAACCGGTGTGGTAGATTCAAAATACTTTTTAATTCTTTTAGGTTCCGTAGTCAAACAGCAAAAAACAGAACCTTATAGATTCGTCATGTCTGTATGTTTGTCCGAATATCAAATCAACTTTTCTCAGAAAATTTAAAAACTATAAAAATATTGTTATAATTTGCAGAACATATTGTGTTCTGTAATCCACATTATAATTTTAACAAAAAACATGAAAAAAAATGATTTAGGTCGCATATTTTAAACTGAAACTTTTTTTCATGATACCCACTATTGTGATATCAATGTAGGTATGTATGGGTCTTTAAAAATGATAATGAGGCTTTCAGTATATATTTTTTAAATAAAATAATTTTTAAGTTTGAGTTTGTGAGTGTTATTAAAATTTGTTATTTTACCGCAAAAATATAATATAGTCTATTGAATACTACCAATAATATTTTGTTTTATTTGTTCCAACATCATCTAATTTTTTAACCCAGGAAGACCAAACTTCAAAAATTTGCGTATAAAATTATTATGGTAACGCTTTATTTTTAATTTTTGTTGTTGATAAAATTAACAGCGTTGCTGTATCTGACTCCATGTTATTTTTAACACAATTTATAATCATCTAATTCTGCAGGTGCGACGACGACGCCCGGCTTAATTCTAGCAATATGTTCGATATCGGGATGTGACCTTGGAATCCCTAGTGACGCACACTAATACAAATCTGTAACTGCACACTAACAAAAATTAGACACCGCCTTTCAATATACAGTCTGTCTACCTCATAATATGTCTATGGTTGCTACAGTGAAACTAATGACATTTACATTTTAATTTGGATGTTTTTGGAACATTTTAATACATTGAAAGATGTTTTAAAAAAATATATAACAATATTAAAACAAAATTGTACCGATATGAGTTGCAACTAAAAAGATAAATTGTTTGACACATAAAGCAGATAGTTCTTCAAGTAAATAAATCCCACCAAAAACATTCTGTAAAAATCTAGCCAAGTCTCGATGAGCTGCTTGATTATCTCTAAAAAGCAATGAAATCAAGACAAAGACGTGCCAAGTCTAAGGTTCCTTACTGCGATATTATGGTTGATGTTGTGTGACTTGGCCGTTGAAGAGAATACATGGATACAAAACCAGGTGCTCCATGACACCATTGCACTATTCTGTCGCCAGAACCGCTACCCATTAACGATACAAATTTGCCATTGGAAAACGGTAATTCAATAAACCCTCGACTGTAGGCTCGATAAAAACAACGTAAAAATAATGTAATAATAAAGTAATCGCAGTAAGGAACCTTGGCACATCTTTGTCTTGATTTCATTACTTTTTAGAGATAATCAAGCAGCTCTATCGAGACTTGGCTAGATTTTTTACAGAATGTTTTTGGTGGGATTTCACTTCTTTTTGTAGAAACTTGAAAGGAATATTGGACGGCCCATTGGGTGTAATGGTTGAGACGTCGGCTACTACACGAAGGGTTCCGGGTTCGATCCCCGGGCAGTACCTACAAATATTTGTTTGCATGAACATGTCTGTTTGTATTGGTCTAGCGCACTCGACTTGGCGGGGACACCACCGTGCCGATTTTTGACATCGGATGAAGCGGCCCACCATGTTGAATATACATTGTTTAAAGGCGGTATGTCGATCTCTTATAGTTTAGCGGGGCTCTATTGTTATTTAAGCAGGGTCACCAGGTATTCCAGATCTTCGATTAGCCAATTTTTTATAGTTTTAGCTTTATGTAGCCATTAAATCCTAACTCTGTACCAAATTTCAACTCTCTGAGTTAATGGAAAGTACTAGTTCTATTTTGATGATTTTGTTATTTAATCAGGGTCACCAGGTACTCCAGATTTTCGATTTCCAAGTTTTAGAGTTTTTCCCTTTATGTAGCCATTTAAATCCTAACTCTGTACCAAGTTTCAGCTCTCTGAGTTAATGGAAAAGTATAGTTCTATTTTGATGATCATGAGTGAGTGAGTGTCTATCTGTCGGAAAATTTGCCAACTAAATGACTACAAATTTGGATTTAAAGTATGTTATTAATCTACTAGATGACGAAAATTTCAGCGCTCTGGTATTATACAAAGGTTCTCAAATTGGGGCCTGAAAATGCGGCGAATGGATCCTGTAAAGGATGTACGGCAGTGTGTGCTTCGCGCGCTCGACTTGGAGGGGCACTACCGTCCCCCAGATTCCACAGACGTTCACACAGCGCCATCAAGTCCCAAGTTAATTGTGAAGCTTGTATTACGGGTACTAAACAACAAAATAAACATACTTATATATTTTTTTGTTAATACATACATATTATATATAGAAAACACCCAGACTCATACAAACAAACATGTTCATGCATATATATGTTTGTACTGTGCCGATCGAACCTTGCTACACCAATGGGTCGACAAAAAATACTATTATTATTAAGTACAAGCCGCGCCCGCGGTATTAAGTGCGGTATAAGATATGCTTCCGCAGTAAAACGGATGTATTGTTTATCCAGGATGTCAACTCACGATCACATTTCGCATGTTTTAACTTTTTTGCTGACTTCCAGAGAAAATATTTTGTGGTTCGTGTGCCATCTAAGTACGGGAAGGTAGGTACTTTCAAACATAAATGACACACGTTTATAAGTAAAATAATTAAATGAATAAAAGCCAGAAATCTGTGGTCGCCGGTTTTCCAATCCAGCTTTTACCCGACCGTTTACTAGTCATCGGTCGATAGGCATCAAGAGCGTCTGCATCGGCATTTTCATTGCCAATAATGCCAGAATGTCCTGGTACCCATTTGAGTGTCACCCTGTTATTTTTTTCCAAGTCATTAAGTTTGGTCACGCAGTCTTCTACCAGCTTTGATTTGACAGTGGTTGAGCTAATTCCTTTAAGAGCTGCTTGACTGCTTGATCAGAACATATTGTTATCTTAGTTAACACAGTTTTCTTGTCAATTATCTTTCGCACATTCTATGATGGTGTATACTTTAGCCTGGAAGAAGAAGCGTACTGACCCAAGTTGGTGCTTATGTTAGCCCTAGGTTGGTCTGTACGCTCCACATCCTACTCTGCTACGCATTTGGAGCCATCTGTGTACCAGATTTTGCTGTCTGTGCAGAGTGATGGGGCTATTTAGCCATTCCCTCTGCAGGGGAACTCCAATTTGCAGTGTTTAGGGAAGCTGAGTTCCCGGCAGCGGAGGCTAATATGTGTCATAATAATAAATAAATTGCAGTAAGGAACCTTAGCTTGCAAGACTTTGTGTAGATTTTATTACTTTTAGTTTATTTTTGGTGGAATTTTCATACGTAACTACTTATTGACTTTCCAGATTTATGACTTTCCATAGCTGGGTTATGTAAGTATGTACCACAGTTGTGGGATTGCTTTCTGTAGGAATTTAAAATATGAAAGAAAAACAGATACACATGTGAACATATTTTATAATAGCACAACAACACTAAAACTCATCATCATCAATCGTGCGAGCTTACCTACCGGACGCTTTTCAATATTACACAGTAGACGTTGCCAAGTACAGTGCCATTTCGACTTTATTCCCCACTAATACGGCTTAGCTTGGTTTGTGTTGTTAGTTGTCTAGTTCAACGGATCTGTGATTTGTTATAAAATATCTTATAACAACCGTAATATTCCCGGTCTCATAACGATGCATCACCTACAGAGAACACCGCCAAAGAGCTCATTTTCTGCGTCTGACTCTGATCTTACAGTCAGCTGTCGAGAAGATAATTCGAACGCCAAAGTGACTAGCCGTAAAAGAAAGGTACCCGAAAATGATGACGATGCAAAAGAATTTAGACGTGAACTATCTGCATCCCTATCGGAAAACCAGCAAGTACTCAATGAACACCCTGCAGGAATATCGAACAGAGTTAAAAAATACGCTGTCTAATTTTCAAAAGGAGATGATGCGTCCATCAGTGAGGTGATAAGTAAACAAAATGGGCCATTGAAAAGATATGAAAATATGAGTGAAATTAAATCTCAAATAACGAACATTCAGCAATCTAATGATGTCTTATCGAGCGAGCAGAACCACCTAAAATTGGTCACCAGTGACTTAGATAACAAAGCAAAATTATTTCGTCGAGAGTCAGTGTCTGGAGCGGGAGATTGATGAGTCAAAAAATCTATCATCGCACTAGGTCAGTTATATCTAAAAACAGATGGGAAGAGTGAATAATATTGAAATATCTGGAGTTCCCGTTACTAAGGCGAAACCTACATACTTTACTAAATAAAATTGCGAACAAAGTAGGTTTTCCCTATATCGACAGATGTGGACTACATTCATAGAGTGAGACGATATCCGCCGCATTCTGAACACTCTCATCTACATCTGCCACCAAATATAATCGTAAGATTTACACAACGTCACCGAAAAAATGATTTACTCGCTTCAATACGTACTCGACGCGGTCTAAGTACGGCTGACTTGGATATCGACGGCCCGGCGAAACCTGTTTACGAAACGATCATCTTGCACCGCACAATAAACAACTATACAGCCGTGCCCGACAAATGGGCAAAACTAATTACAAATATATTTGCTCAGCGACTGCAAGATATTCGTACGTAAGAATGAATCCTCTAAAGCAATACTGATTTCTACTGATAAGGACTTAGAAAAGATAAAATGACTAGTTTTACTATTTACAGAACACCTTAACACTATTTTAAATATGGTTTTAAATGTATTATTGGGCGCATTGCTTGCGAAAGTTGTAGTAATAGTTATAGTTATTTTACTTTGCAATAACAAACAGGTAAATTGTTTTTGATTATTAATTACGTGTGTCTTTCTTTTATTTATTTGTATAGTGATAATATGACTCCATAAGACGGGCAAAACGAATTGTAGCACTTTGCATATAATTTAATAGTTTCCAAGTATTTATTACGCAGCAATTATGTTTTTCAGATTCGTATGTACACAAATCTTTTTATCATAAATATTGCTTGTAACGGGTGTGGTACACATTTGTATTTTCATAATTATTATTCATATTTATTTTTATGATTACCGATTTATCCATTTATTATCAGAACGTGAGAGGTCTACGTACAAAATCCCACGATTTTTTAAGGAATGTATTAAACTGTAATTATGATATTATTTGTATTACTGAGTCATGGCTAAATGACTCTTTTTATAGTGCGGAATATTTTGATAACACATATGACGTGTTCAGATGTGATCGTAATTCGGAAGCTAGTGGGTTGCGTCGCGGTGGCGGGGTGGTGATCGCGGTGCGGCGCGAGCTGTGCGCACGGGCGGTGTCTCCTGCCAGTGACGCGCTGCGCGCCCGCTCGTCGTATTCTGAGGAGATGTGGGTGAGCGTGCGGCTGCGCGACCCCAGCCGCGTCTCCCGCGCCGCCGCCTCCTCCGCCGGCTCACCCAATCTCGTTATAATTTGTTCATACATTCCTCACGGCGCAAATCATGAATCGACAATATCATCTTTTTATGATGAAATACTAAATGCTATTCATGCCAGACCAACAGACACGTACTTAATACTAGGAGACCTAAATGTCACAAACGCTGATTGGTATTATGATAGTGCAATCAACGGTTTAAATATTAAAACTCATAGTTGTCCCTTAGTTTGTTTAACCAAAGATTTTATGAATTTATCTTCTCTTTCTCAGTATAATTTAGCAATAAATTTTAATAACAGACTTCTCGACTTAGTTTTCTGTAGTGAACACTGTAACATTAATGCTTCCGAATCTCCACTGGTACCAGAAGACAGGCATCATAAGGCCTTAGATATACAGTTACCAATAAAAATACCCTTAGCACTTCCTCACAATAACTACATTAAAAAAATGTTTTTTAAGTCTGACTTTGCGGCCATAAAGGCGGAGCTTCGGTCCGTAGATTGGTCAAACATACTTTTAGACATTAAAAATGTCGATGAAATGGTCAAATGTTTTTATAATATACTTAATGAAATTATAGATAAATATGTGCCCACGCGCACAGTCACTTATAGTAAAAAATATCCCCATTGGTATACTCAGTCTCTTATAAAACTTAGTAAAGAAAAAAGCAAATTTCATAAAAAGTGGAAAGTCTACGGTAACTTACATGATTACAACACCTTTACTATTTTAAGGAAACGATTGCGTAGATTGGAGCGTGAATGTTACTCGAATTTTACTGATTATTCGGAAACAAAAATTAAAGAAAATCCCCGTTTCTTCTGGACATACGTTAAATCAAAAAAACAAGCTGTTGAGTTACCGCACAATATGACGTATGATGGCGAAATACTTTCTGAGGGCAACAAAATATGTGAAGCTTTTAATGAATTTTTTCATTCTGTTTTTGTAAGTACCACTAAGAATAGCAACAGTGGCCATTTTAGTGATTCTCAATCTAGTGTCGATTTAGGAACTATATTTTTAGATAAAAAAATTATTTATGAGGCTTTAAAAACTGTTAACATTAACAAGGGCTCAGGCTCTGATGGGATTCATCCAGTTCTTATATGTCGATGCTCAGAGGAATTAGTTTCCCCTCTTTTTATTATATATCTATCGATTCCGGTGTATTCCCAAGTATGTGGAAACAAGCCCTTATAACACCTATCCCAAAAAATAAAGAAATTAATAACATAACACAATATAGGCCTATTTCAAATTATGCATTTTGGTAAGCTGCTTGAAAAGATCTTACCTCGCAACTGTGTTGCCGTGAAAAATACATATCACCTACACAACACGTTTTATTAAATCGCGTTCTGTTGAAATAATATGGTCACACCTACTGATTTTTACCTAAGAGCAATGGATTCTGGTATACAAGTAGACGCCGTTTATACTGATTTTCTAAGGCTTTTGATAATAAAATCAATGATTTGCTTATTGATAAGCATCCATAGGGATAGTATATCATGGTAGTCTTTCAGATGGATAGATTCATACATACGTAATCGGAGTCAGGCGGTCTGCCTCAAAGGCTATTGCTCGCGTTTCCTCTGCGTTCCTTCTGGCGTACCACAAGGATCGCATTTGGGCCCTGTATTGTTTTCGTTGTACATAAATGACATAGGTAAATCACTTAAATGCACTTCCCAACTTCTTTACGCTGACGATACGAAAATTTACAGAAGTATAATAAATAGTGATGATTGCCTTTCGCTACAAAATGACATTAATTCGCTTTCTAAATATTGTGATGATAATCAACTTTTTCTGAACATCGAGAAATGCTCTGTGATATCATACACTCGAAAACGCTCACCAATTTTATACGATTATAAACTGATTAACACTTCTCTTAAAAGAGTTACAAGTATCCGCGACCTCGGCATCATAATGGACAGTAAATTAACATTTGATAATCATATTGATACCATAATCAGCCGGGCCTTTAGGAGCCTTGGTTTCATCAACAGAATCAGTAAACCGTTCAAAAAAACTCTTACGCTCAAAATTCTTTACTATTCCTTTGTTAGATCAATACTTGATTTTGGTTGTGTCGTCTGGAATCCACATTTTAAATGTCATGCGAATAGAATCGAAAAGGTACAGAAGAAATTTATTAGGGTCTTAAACTACCGACACAGTAAAAATGAATCATATGAAGACTCCCTCTCATCTCATCGTCTTTTAACTTTAAGCAATCGCCGCAAACAATTCGATTTAATGTTCCTGTATAAATTACTCAATAATAAAATAGACTGTTCATATCTGTTGTCAAAAATTAATTTCAGAACCATGGTCCGTCTACCTCTCCGTTCCTCTCGAACTATAGATCTTTTTGTACCACCCCGTTTCAAAAAGAAATATACTCAAAACAACTTTTTCATCGCTGCCTTAACATGTATAAAAACAATTCCCAGATCTAGAACTTTTTGACAGCCCACAAATCTTTAAAAATAAATTAATTAAAGGATTGCTCATATAGAAGGTACGTAAACCGTCTTGTAAACACGTAAGTAGTTCGTACATACAGTACGAACAAATAGTACATATAGTAAGATATTAAAATGTAAGAACATAGTTTGTAACCAAGCTCACAAATGTAATAATAACCTTAAAGTTAAGTTTCGGCACTGTTTTGTCGTTTTGTATGTCAATTGTTTAAAATTCATGTTTTTTGTAATGACTGTTTGTGCCAAAATAAATGAAAAAAAAAAAAAAAAAAAAATATCCATATTAATTTCTGATCAATAGGGTGTTCTTTGTGTTCGACGAGCCCGTATGCGTGTACGGGATGAAGATATGGAACTACAGAAAAACGCCCCCTAGAGGAGTCAAAGAATTTGGCGTGAGTATAATATGTTTAAAGTTTATAAACATTTAAACATTCAGAACATTGTGACTTGCAATATCTTGTTTACTTTCAGATATTAATGGACGATTTGCTCGTGTACAATGGAACATTAGACTGTGCCAAAGCCGATGATAACAATCTTACGCCGCAATGGATATGTTTGCAAAATGTTGACATCGACAATTTATCCCCCAGGTAAGAAAATAAACGCGCGAAGTACATGGATATTTTGTTCCATGTAATATAGTCGTTTATAAATATGTATTTTATCATTAGGAATGTTTTTAAAACATATTAGGAGTCGTAATTACATTTCAATAATATGTCCTGTTCCAGAATTTTATTAGTTAGAAATTTATTCTGAAATAAGCTTTGCATATTATTTTTGGAAAGTGATAATTTTATAAGTAGGTATGGCTAACACCTTTAGAAAGAGACAATCTGTTATTTACGGTGTTAGCGTTATCTCATTCGCACTAAAATATAGATATCGCACTTTCAACCCGGAATAAGCCGGTTATCTCTTTCTAAAGGTCGATGTGCAATATTTATTGTCAAGTACCTAATTTGTCAACCTTAATTTTGCAGTCCTTCAGAGTTGAGCCAACGCACTACAACGAGCGGATCGGCCGCGAGCGCCGATCCACGCCATCGGCCGCACACTAGCGTACAAGGGCCCCGCCCACATTGATGCTATACTGTACCCTAGATATATACACTATCCTAACCTTAACATAGTCACCACAAGGTTTAAACACGATATAATGGGCATAAGATTTTTAAAAAATCATTGGTTTTGAATCCTGTTGTAAGTCGATAAGGTATCTTTATAAGTCTTAATAAGGTATCTTTAAAGCTACCAACATTAAAAAAAAAGAAATCCGATTATAAAAAAAGTAGGACTACCTACTTAAACTATGAAACTAGTTGTAGTATTTCAAGATCAAAAAGCCAGATTCGTCGGACAAATCAATTTCAGAACACATAATTTTTCATATATTTACAAGAAAAAGTACATGGTAAAAATTATCTTATCAAATTTCATTGCTGGCATAATTGCAGATTTATTCAATAAAACTATCCCTTAAGAAAACAAGTTAAACATAAAATAATTGCTCGTACTGTAACTATCTTCGCTTGCTTTAATTTTATTTTATTTTTACAGTGTTGATTTAGCAGTGCATATTTTCTTAAACATATCTTTATTATTATGTCAGTCGTCAAGTTGTCCTGGCTTTCTTCAATTACTACTGCAATCTCACTTAGTACTAATTGATTTAGTTATTGTCATATCTCTAAATAGGGTTGCCTGAACAAAATGTTTAAGTGGTGGTATTAAAATTTACACAAATGATAAAATATGTGACATTATATTTACTGCTTGTATTGATTATGATACTAGAAAGGAAGAACGGATATATATAAAATATTTATAGTGCATGCCCCAGTGTAGGTAAATCAACCTGTCGTTATTAGTTCTTTTTTAATCATTTTACGTAGAACGTTAATAGCCAAAGCATTTATTACATATATTTCCTATTAAACAGTAGAAAACACAAGTTGTATTAAATAATAGCTACGGTAAAATAAAAAATAATCTTGGTCGAATTTAATTGATGTTATATTTTTTATAGATCGTAGGTTAAGATAACTTGTTCGCAAAACGTAGATAATCTCACATTTTGTAATTATTTTAAAATTGAACATTAAAGTTACGCAGCCTCATATCTAGGCATGAAACAATTGTGTAGACTGCACATGCGCCAAATAACTCTATAAATTAATCATTGTTATCTCGTTCACTTAATGTATAATAATTATAGTGATTACAATCAGTGATCGGAGAAGGTATAATAATAATAATATGATATTCATGAGAAAGATTTCCTTTTTTTCGGATTATCGCAGTGTACCAAAATGACCAATATGGTTTGTAATTTTTAGTATTTCGAATTTAAAGGGTAAAGAGATCTTAGCAAGTCCTCACTGTATGCATATCACTTATTGCGTTTTTCTTAAGAACTGTAAACGCTTTCTATATATGACTGCCGTAAAAACAATAAAGCTCAAAGAGCCGATAAAATAGCGTATCCATGTTATTCTTTACGTGAACATATTCAATGTATCAAATATAAATATACCTACTCCGATCATAAATAATAATGGAAAAACTATAAAAAATAAATACCAGGAATATGATATAGTGTGTTGGATAATGTAACATTGTGATTTGTGTCCTGTCCAAAGTCGCGTAGAGCCGGACCTGTGTCTTTTTTAGTCAAATCAAAGTATGCGTGTGAAGTGTTCATGGAATTTTGTACCAGAAATAAACGACAGAATTTGTACAAACTTGTTTCATTGAGTCCACCACCCATTGGAAAAATAAAACTAAAAGCTTACAATTCAACTTACTTTATTGTTAGTTATCTAACAAATCACAGATTTTGTGGCATTGCACGTTGCTATGGAGCAGACGTCCGTTGAGGACGTTACTTTACATTTGTTACAGAAGCGCCATGACGGCGAATCAATATATCTGAGGTAAAGTATACTGATAAATTTCTGCAAGAGCAAACAAAATGTAACTACAACTAATAGTAACTACATTGTACTCTACAAGAGTATACTATAGCTAAGGCCGATTTTTATTAATTTCATATTGTTATAATATCAATCATATACTATATTCATTTAAAAAATGATATATTAAATTTTGTTAGATTATCCATCAAAGTATTTAAAAAATCGGTCTTAAAAAATCTACACAAAAATGAATACAGTTTTATCTATATAACCAAATACCAACTCGCTACCATGGAAACTTTGTTTCAGTCCAATATAAATCTAGCAATTGAAGGCAGTTATCGTTATGACTTAATCCACCTAATCAAGATCAGTCTCTCAATCATATTAAGACAGATTGTGTATCTCTTCTAATAGTCAATGCTAACTCTTGATTTAATAATTTAACCATATTGTGATATGCCCAAAGATTATAGATAGTAATTTATATAACAAATCTGTGACACGACCGCTTAGTAATCAACATTCACTGGAATGTTGAGTATGTAACCCAATACTGAAAACGGAAACACTCATTTTGTTATGCATTACAAATCAATACCTCAAGCTATTGTTACGAGTATCTATTTTTTAATACAAAAGGTATCAAATTTGTTATTTGATAAATGTTACAAATAATAGCCACAAACTTGTGTCCATTAACGTGTTTCCGACGATTCCGCCAATGTCACGTACGATAACTGATACACAGAACGGGATTCTTTTTCCCGATTGAATTTAAGTCTGATTTAGCGCTATTTTACCGTAAAAACCAAGAGAGGCGGATAAGATGATAAACTATAAATGTAACACTGCGTCATTATAGTTTTGCAAAGCCATAGAAAATGTATGGCAATAAGTCGTTATGACAGATCGAAATAGCACAGTCGATCTGTTAGTCTACATTCCTATTATTTGAAGATACACAATCATAAATGGAAGGCACCGACCGCCTAGCTGAAGAAATAAACGGAGCGCAGCACGCTGTCGAGTTGGAAGTTCCCTTTGGCGGGCACGTGCCGCAGTAAGGTATTGACGCGCTTCTTGTTAGCCGCGCCTATTGTACGCTCTTCTAGCTCGCTGGAATCAACAAATAAACTTCCTTAGACAAACTATATGGAGATAAATATGACTTTATATAGTCACCAGTGTAATGTAACCATTGCGAAGTCCACTATTACACCAAGGCCAGTACATTTGCTTGCTTAAAGTCTGTGTTGGTATATGTGTCTCTATGTAAAATATATATTTTAAAAGTAAATAAGCATATTTATCAGTTAGTATAAGCTCCTTGCTGAAATTATTATTATTTCTTTTGAGATAAACATCATGGTAAGAAGGGTAATTAATTGATGATGTATAAGCCCTGGTTGCTCGAAAAGTATTCAAACTTTATTTTATAGCACCAAACCAAGATTACAAGATTTATTAAGAAGACACAATTGAAACTCTATTGTGCTTGTTGAATATATGTAACCATGGCGGTTAAAGGTTTAAAAAGTAATCATCACTAGTATATCATCATTTAACATTACTTACTTTTCGTCATAACTATATCTCTTCACCAGGAAATCGGACAGGTCTTCCAAAATTGGTTGCGAATGCAGTGCAACAAATTCTTCACGAGTAATCTACAAACAAAAAATGCAACTATAACTAAGCTAATTAATTTGAGCGTCGGTGGGTCAATGGTGTGGACTGTCGTCTTCCTACCGGGAGGGCTGAGGTTCAAATCCCGACACGTACCAATGTGTTTTTAAATTTTCGAAAATATATGTACGTTATCCGACGCTCTAACGGTGAAGGAAAACATCGTGCGGAAACCTTCATGCTCGCCTTGCGAAGTGATTCGAAGGTTGTGTGTGAAGTCGTCCAATCCGCACTGGGCCCGCGTGGACGACTAAGGCCTAACCACCCTATACGGGCAGGCTCGTGTCCCTCGTTGGGGACGTTTAATGATAATTAAAGCTTAATTAAGGTGCTGAAAATGTGCAAACAATATTATAGCCAATTTTATCCATCTTTGGTCAAAATTTAAATAAATGCATCGTAATATTGCAGGATTCTATCATTCGAAACGTACACATCTAGTTCATAAAAATGTTTTCGGTTTTGTTTTGAAATATATCTGTACAAAAAAGTACCACCATCTCCCTCATTCTGGCATAATATTTGTATTGTAGAATTGTATACCTCTTGGGCCAAAGATGTAAGTAATCTATATCTCTCTATCGACAAAAGCATTTTTTTATGTTTGGAAGTGAACGGGACGGTCATGACGCTCACCTGATGGTAAGTGATACGCCTGACCATGACAGAGCGGCATTGAAGGAGACAAAACTGATAATCAGTTATTATTCTCTATCAATGACGCACTGCACCCGTCATCCGAGACAACAGATGTTAGGTCTCTTATACCCAAAAAAAATAAATAATATATTATAAATATTAATTATTTGATATTTCAGAAGAAAGAAAAAATACAGATGTGTACTTGAAGACCCATTTGGTGTAATGGTTGAACATCGGCTACTACACCAAGGGTTCCAGGTTCGATCTCCGGGCAGTAAAAACATTTGTGTGTTTGTATTGGTCTGGGTGTTTTCTATGTATAATATGTATGTATTTACAAAAAAATAATTACATAAGTATGTTATCCGTTGTTTAGTACACATATTACACGCTTAACTTGGCGCTAGATGGCGCTGTGTAAATGTCAGTGGATATATAATATTACGTACCACGTTCATAAGGTCGACAGTGTCAGGATGGGTCCAGAAGCAGTCGTGGACCGAGACGAAGGTGAGTCCGGCCGCCTGGCACCGCAGCCCCGTCAGCATCATGTGCGACGAGTCCAGCGAGTGGATGAAGTTCGGCGGGAACGCATTCTTCTGCTTCATTGTACATGGACGCCTGCAATTCAGGTTCACGTTTTAATAGCATGTTATAACTGTGTTGACGTAGAAGAACAAAGAACTCACTCAGAGGGATGAATTAATTATTTTGTCTATATTGTTAAATGTAAATTTAACAAATCAATTTACATTACCAGGTTCAACTCGTTCGGTAAATTTAAGAGCTGAGAACCATCTGCTCGCCAATTGCCCGGTGAAGCTGTAAAGACGATCTGCGACCAACAGCAGTAGTCAGTTCGAAAACAAAAAGGATATGCAAAGTGAGTGACACTAATCGAAAAAAATATATAATTAACATTTTCAGCAACACCACTAGTACGGCTGCACCACGGGCAGACCCGCGGCCGTGTGTAAGGGCGGGTACTGACTGGTGGCGGTCGAGCGCGGCGCGAGTCCCGGCGGCGGGGGGCGCGCGCCGGTAGTACGGCTGCACCACGGGCAGACCCGCGGCGTGTGTAAGGGCGGGTACTGACTGGTGGCGGTCGAGCGCGGCGCGAGTCCCGGCGGCGGGGGGCGCGCGCCGGTAGTACGGCTGCACCACGGGCAGACCCGCGGCCGTGTGTAAGGGCGGGTACTGACTGGTGGCGGTCGAGCGCGGCGCGAGTCCCGGCGGCGGGGGGCGCGCGCCGGTAGTACGGCTGCACCACGGGCAGACCCGCGGCCGTGTGTAAGGGCGGGTACTGACTGGTGGCGGTCGAGCGCGGCGCGAGTCCCGGCGGCGGGGGCGCGCCGGTAGTACGGCTGCACCACGGGCAGACCCGCGGCCGTGTGTAAGGGCGGGTACTGACTGGTGGCGGTCGAGCGCGGCGAGTCCCGGCGGCGGGGGCGCGCGCCGGTAGTACGGCTGCACCACGGGCAGACCCGCGGCCGTGTGTAAGGGCGGGTACTGACTGGTGGCGGTCGAGCGCGGCGCGAGTCCCGGCGGGGGGGCGCGCGCCGGTAGTACGGCTGCACCACGGGCAGACCCGCGGCCGTGTGTAAGGGCGGGTACTGACTGGTGGCGGTCGAGCGCGGCGCGAGTCCCGGCGGCGGGGGGCGCGCGCCGGTAGTACGGCTGCACCACGGGCAGACCCGCGGCCGTGTGTAAGGGCGGGTACTGACTGGTGGCGGTCGAGCGCGGCGCGAGTCCCGGCGGCGGGGGGCGCGCGCCGGTAGTACGGCTGCACCACGGGCAGACCCGCGGCCGTGTGTAAGGGCGGGTACTGACTGGTGGCGGTCGAGCGCGGCGCGAGTCCCGGCGGCGGGGGGCGCGCGCCGGTAGTACGGCTGCACCACGGGCAGACCCAGCGGCGTCACCCACTCCACGCTCTCGCCGCACACGCCCGATATCAGCCTGCGATACAGTTACACATCATTTATAACGCTCACCGATGTACCTGGATGAATTGGAGAAGTACAGAATTGCTGTTGACCGATTGGCTGTTATCCGAGCGAGTCAATTTGTATATCTTTTATTTTGATACACTTATGTATATATACTAACATCAACATATTACGGGTTGATTTACAGAAAAAAATATGAACGATTTTTGTAACTTTAAACATAAAATTTGTATGCAGATATTTATCACTACCCTACATACCAATGCTAGTTTCTACCTAGACATTACGGAGTACAAACTCCTACCCCCATTGTAGGTAACTTGGGGTTAGAAAAAATCAAAAAGTATCCTATGTCACTCCCCATCTCTTCAACTATATCTACTTTAAAAATCACGCCAATTCGTCGCTCCTATCTACCGAGAAAGAAAGACAAACAGACATACACTTTCATAATAATAGAAATATGGATGATGTTTTCAATAAAAAGTGTAAACGCGCTTTGTCCTTTGAACGGCTTAAGAAACCAACTGCAACAACTTACTTGGCACAGTCGGTGAACCAATCTTGGATGAGCTTTGTCGATGTGAACATCTCCCGGAGACTGTCGAACGTCTTCGCCGTCAAATAATGTGAGCACGCCCACACGTGCTCTTTTGGGAACTCTTCGATATCTGCAGGGGTAAAAAAAATTATAGGATCACTAAATAATAAATAAATTATAATACTTTTAATTAATTGTATTTTACATTCAGACTTTATAGCAATATAGCGTAGATAAAAAATAAACTAATTAGATGCGAAGATATATCAACCAAAAACTTTCCGAGCCCCTTGACATAAACGTGGACTTATTGTTATATTTATGACATAAAATTCATTAAAATATTGACCTTAACGCGTCATTGGAAGGGTACAAAGTCCACAAGCACGAGCACACTAGTATGTCACTATGACATGTGGCGAGCGACGTGATTATGAATGAAAATTCTGCCCAACTGACGCGATTGGCAGACTTTTGCTGCGGACACTTTCTGAGTGACATTGTGCATCTAGCTTCTTTATTAAAAAAGAAAGAAAACATTATAAACTGGCAAATAAACATCATGACAGATGTAGCTTCTATGCAAACTATAATATTAAATTTTCTCATATTTATCTCGTGTTTTTGAATACATAAAAGAAGGGTAGAACAAATCCCCTAAACGTTCAAAAGCCTAGTCAAAACACATTTTTCTCCATGTGATATAAAATTAAAAGCAAATTTTAAATCCCTGAACAATACCTTTTAGCTGTTTAGCAATCTGCAACCGAGCTCCGAATTTGGTGACGCCGTACACCGTGGTCATCACAGTCTGTTTAATCACTTTCCGACGCACGAAGTTCTCTAGCAAAATGGCGGCTTGTACGCCAGCGGCCGCGTCCCGAGCCCGCATCTCTTCAACCTGCATCAATTAAAATATGATTTTTTGAATAAAATGATTGTTTTACTTCGGCTTCTTCTTCTTATCGCGTCGATATGGATTCACAAGATAAATATGGTGAAGCGACCTGTACGATTGCATCGCACATTTGCAAACGCAAGCATTTGTGATTTATGATGTACGCGTATTACTAAATTCAGTTCACGTTCTAATATTATTGTGTACACACATTTTTATACAATATATCAAGAATTTAAGAAAATTGTGTTTTTCCTGTTTTAACAACTACAAGTTAAAGATTACCAGATAACAAGATCTCGTACATCGTTTTGGTCTTTCGAGCTCATTATATATTAGGCCACGTTTCCTCACGATGTTTTCCTTCACCGTAAACATCTACTTTTTTATGTTACGAAGTGAACAGGACGGTCAGGACGTAAACACATGGTACGTAGCGGGATTTGAACCTCAGCCCTCCCTGTAGGACGGCAACACACCACTGAGCCACCGACGCTCATAATGTCGTAGCACAACCTATATCTACATTATTCTGGCGTAGTAGTGTACCCGTATCACTGACCATGGCGGCGACGGCGCTGTACACGTCCATGGGTGTGTGGTGCGGCGCCAGGTTCACAGCTACAGTGCTAGGTTATTGTCGTAGCACAACTCCGCCTATATCTAAATTATTCTGTGGCAGCAGTGTATCCGTATAGTCGGAGAGCCGGCCGTATAAAATCCTATGGATCACATACATGAACAAATCGTTCACGAACATGAATAAGTGTTTAAGACACCTGTCATTTCATGTAAATATAAATAGATGTCGCTCTAAGTATGTATAATTTCAGAAGTACGCTTTCAGTTTATAATTCTTATTTTATAGTAGTTTAATTTAATCATTTATAAAAAGATGGCAGTGTACGTCATTGCCCCGCGCTAACATTGTTATTCTTAAAAATAGTATAAGGTCTAAACCTGAGTTCAAATAAATATACTCATCCATTCAAAGAGTTATAATAACAAGGTCTTGAATTTAACAATGTTATTTTAGTTTAATTTTTATTTGAATCATTTGAAAATCCCCTCACTACAAACCTTAATGGTTTTTTGTACGGGATTTGATAAAAATATATTGTGTAAAAAAAATTATATAGTAATTATAAATAAATAAATAATTACAACTAGAATTGAGGTCATAATTTAGCATGCGGGTAAAATCTGGCATTTTCTGAGATGTCGACCTTTAAATCTATAGAAACTATAGTTTTTTCAGACAATATTAAAAAATATGTTGATGTATCTGAGCCATAGGAGTACGTTGGGGCCGGCTCTCGCAGTAGTGGCACTGACCATGGCGGCGACGGCGCTGTACACGTCCATGGGTGTGTTGTGCGGCGCCAGGTTGACGGCGGCGGCGCCGGCCGCGTCCCCGCCCAGCGCCGCGTAGTGCTGGAGCCCGTTACACGACCCGTCCTGGTGCACCGGGAACGCGCACATGTATTCTGCACGACATATCGTACGGTTACACATCCACATTATCAACCCATTGAACGCCGGGAATCCAGACACAATAGAAAATCCATTGTGTCTGGCGCCTTCCGGCGTCATTGGCGGTCAAAGGGTTAAACCAACGACCACTAGGCTAGACGCCTATTGATATTCTCGAAACTTTAAATTGATTCATCATCATTATCAGCTCATTAAACGTCCCCACCGAGGGGGCACGAGCCTTTTATTGGGTGATTAGGCCTTAGTCGTCCACGCGGGCCCAGTGCGGGTTGGACGACTTCACTCATAACCTTTGAATCTCTTCGCAGGCGTGCGCAGGTTTCCTCGCGATGTTTTCCTTCACCGTAAGTGCGTCGGATGACGTACATATATTTTACAAAAAATCGAAAAACACATAAGTACGTGGCGGGATTTGAACCTCAGGCCTCCCGGTAGGAGGGCGACAGTCCACACCATTGAGCCACCGACGCCCATTGTACGGTTAAACATCTACTTTTTTGTGTTACGAATTGAACAGAACGGTCAGGACGCTCACCTGATGGTATGTGATACACCTGACCATGACAGAGCGGCTTTGAAAGAAACCAACAACTGACAAACAGCTACTATTCCCCATCAATGTCGCACTGCGCACGGCACCCGAGACAGTTGTTAGGTATATTATACCCGGTAATTTTACTAGCTACAGTGCCCTCATCTCGAAACATAAAGTGCATAACACTCCTATTTCACGGGACGATATCTGGCACTGCGGTGGTACCTACCTATACGACTCAGTATCGAGTCTACCACCTAGAGCAACCTACATATTGAACGCATACTGATTGCGAAACATAACTTTATACGGAAAACAGTTGCAATCGTGCACTCGTAACATTGTCAATCTGAAGTTTCAGTAAACTCATAATTTTCTACATAACATCTCTAATTCCACATATAAGACCATCAACATCCTTGTAATGCTAAGAGCTCGCTCCTTAACATTACTCTATTAGAATAACTGTACTAGGCTGTTGCTTTATTTGATTTATTGGACTGTTGCTCTATTTTATGCTAAACTCGTACGACATGAATGGAACACGCAGTTAGATTCGCTGATTTGTTTATAAAGTACCTCTTGTATCTTATATATAATATTCACGAACCTTATTTATGTAATCTTAAATCACAACCCTTTTGATCGCCAAAGTCACCATTAAACGTCATAATTGATTTTCCATTGTGACTGGATTTCAGGTCGACAAAATTTTGAAAAAATATATAACCTAAATGTTCAGAAACTAACCAGGATTTGATTTCTTTACTGATGAATGTTAACAAAGGCAAAATGACTAAAATGAACTATTTCTCTCAAAGGTAAACCCTAGTAAGTTAGACGGTAAATACACAGCAACTGCAAAACTATAAAACACCACATTAAAATGTGCTCATACAATACATAAATTGAATCTCTAAAAATACATTCGTATCCTGACTACCACAGTTATACAAGATCCAGTCCTAGTCAAATACCCTAAGAGATTTCACCTTCGAAATGCCTTTACTTATTACCTTCAGGGTTGGGTGAACGCACGGCGTTAGCGATCTCCATACAACAAGCGAGCGTCTGCCACGGCTCTTCAGACTTCATCCACCAGCCCTCACCATCCAGCGGCCGATCGGCCGAGTCCAATATTTTGTCCATTAGCTTCTCTGCTTGTTCCAATCTATACACATCAAGTCAAAAATTATATTTATTCAATTTAGCTCCAAATCGAACATTTATGAACGTCAAATGAAGCTACCACTAGTTCCACCTGTCGTTATCTACTGAGAAGAATCCAGCAAGAAAGTCAGTAGTTACTCTTTTCAAACAACATTTGTGTTTTGTACAGCATTAAATTATTTCTATCGAAAATAATTTATAATTATAAAGAAAATCATATTGAAAAAAGGCAGAAAATCAAATCCCGTATTTAAGGTTTTCTCGAATATATATGCTTTAATATCACTTTCACTTTTATTTGTAACCTATGTACATTCATATCTCATTGTAAATGAACTATAAGTTTGTATGAGAAATACATTTCTTTAAACCTAAAAATGTTTGCTTTTTTACGGCCCTTCGAACGAGATGTACCCTTAAATGAAGTTCCACCAACCTCTCTTGTATAGTGTGCCGCTTGTATTCGCCAGTGAGGTTCAAAGCGTGCAGTTTAAGCCAACGCAAGCCTCTCGGTCCAAGCGGTCGGGCTCTCGCGAAAGTCAACAGCGCTCTAGCGCTGTCCGCACCGAGTGCCGACACGTGGGGAGGGCACGCGTACACTCGCCCGCGGAAGTCCATGTTGTGAGGCAGCCAGAATATTCTGTCCCTATAAGTATATAACGCTTGCAGTGAACTGGTGACATAATCCGGATGATTTTTAACTCTGATCGGAGAATGATATGTCATACTTATGAAGTGTTCTGGTACGTGGCGGATTTTGAACCTGCACCCTCCAGACGGAAGGCCAATGGTCCCACCGATGAGGTACCGATTAAAATTTAGTGTGTTAAAAATTATTACATTGTATGGCCGTTGCAGCTAAAGAGTTCTGGAGTGGAGACCGCAACTTGGCAAGCGTAGCGTTGGACGGCCTCCGGCCCGATGGACCGACTTTCGAAAGGACGCTGGTGGAGGCTGGATGAGAAAGCGTCCGGTCCCGCATATCTGGCGCAGAATGGTGGAAACCTATATCCTGCAGTGCAATGATATAGTTTGAAGAAAATGCCTTGTTTTTCTATACGGATTCACGAAGCCATATCGTGTTATTTTTTCCTGTGAATGTTTATAAATAAATTACCTGAAATGATTGGCCAGCGATAGTTTGTACAGCGTATCGCACCAAAGCGAGTGCATCTCAGCCCTCGCCCGACTGATGGCGACCCGTCGCTTGAACGCGGCCGCTGCCCCGGCGTCGGAGCCGAACTGCGACGTATCTAGTGACGACGCAGGCGGCGGGATCTCCAGCTTTTTGTTACCACCCGACCTGGATATTCGAAAATAAATTATCAGCATTACAGCCTAGTACGTCGGCTAAATGAAGTTCCTAATGATTTCTACGGTTTTAAGAATCATCATTTGATCCTTTGAGATTACTCGAAATGTGTTTCAGATGCATAAAATGTTGATTATAAAAATGTTATATATGGTGCGACAATATTCTGTATAATACACTAACTTGATGCACAATCACGGAGAAATATCACCAAAAAAATGTCTGTGCCGTTTGACACGTACCTGGACTAATTGTTATATTTATGACACACACACTCGCTCACACTATGACATGTAGTGAGCGACGTGATTATAAATAAAAATTCTGCCCATCTGACGCGATGGGCAGACTTTTTCCGCGGACACTTTTTGAGTGAGATTGTGCATCTAGTTAGTTGTATCTAAGTCTGGGGAAGAGTAAACCTACCTTTTAGGGTACCATAGATTATTTATGTATTTGCCCTGACTACGCTAAGAAGAAAAAGTATATAACTCACCTGAATATTTTGAGCTGCAAATCTAAGATGGGTTTGTTGATGACCCATGGCACTTCACCCAGCTGGTTCAAGCTGTCAAGAACTGGGTACAGTTTCGCAGGAGGCGACTCCGTCAGCCTCTCCCATTGCGTGCAAACGTTGAACGCCATCCTGGAAAACCATCAGTCAGTCACACTTTTTATTGGCGGGATTGCCACAAAGTCATGCTACATTAGTGACAAAAGGCAAGCAGCACTTATAGCCTAATTACTTGAGAAGCGGCGCTTTAAATATCGGGCACGCAGAGGGCAGTCTTTGGCGGGACACTGGCGGGTATCTTGTTAAGCGGCGGTACCTGACGAGCGGCGCGCGCGCCAGCAGTTAGGCGCCGGGTGCGGGCGCGGCGGGCGGTGGGGCGGGCGGCGGTACCTGACGAGCGGCGCGCGCGCCAGCAGGTAGGCGCCGGGGTGCGGGCGCGGGCGGCGGGGTGGGGCGGGCGGCGGTACCTGACGACGCGCGCGCGCCAGCAGGTAGGCGCCGGGTGCGGGCGCGCCCAGGGCGCGGGCGGGGCGGGGTGGGCGGCGGTACCTGACGAGCGGCGCGCGCGCCAGCAGGTAGGCGCCGGGGTGCGGGCGCGGCGGGGCGGGTGGGGCGGCGGCGTACCTGACGAGCGGCGCGCGCGCCAGCAGGTAGGCGCCGGGGTGCGGCGCGGGCGGGGCGGGTGGGGGGCGCGGTACCTGACGAGCGGCGCGCGCCAGCAGGTAGGCGCCGGGGTGCGGGCGCGCCCAGGGCGCGGGCGGGCGGGTGGGGCGGGCGCGGTACCTGACGAGCGGCGCGCGCGCCAGCAGGTAGGCGCCGGGGTGCGGGCGCGGGCGGGCGGGGTGGGGCGGGCGGCGGTACTGACGAGCGGCGCGCGCGCCAGCAGGTAGGCGCCGGGGTGCGGCGCGCCCAGGGCGCGGCGGGCGGGGTGGGGCGGGCGGGGTACCTGACGAGCGGCGCGCGCGCCAGCAGGTAGGCGCCGGGTGCGGGCGGCGGGCGGGTGGGGCGGGCGCGGTACCTGACGAGCGCGCGCGCGCCAGCAGGTAGGCGCCGGGGTGTGGGCGCGCCAGGGCGCGGGCGGGGCGGGGTGGGGCGGCGGTACCTGACGAGCGGCGCGCGCCAGCAGTAGGCGCCGGGGTGTGGCGCGCCAGGGCGCGGGCGGGGCGGTGGGGCGGGCGGCGGTACCTGACGAGCGGCGCGCGCGCCAGCAGGTAGGCGCCGGGGTGCGGGCGCGCCCAGGGCGCGGCGGGCGGGGTGGGGCGGCGGTACCTGACGAGGGCGCGCGCGCCAGCAGGTAGGCGCCGGGGTGCGGGCGCGCCCAGGGCGGGCGGGGCGGGGTGGGGCGGGCGGCGTACCTGACGAGCGGCGCGCGCGCCAGCAGTAGGCGCCGGGTGCGGGCGCGCCAGGGCGCGGGCGGCGCGGCGGCGGGTGCTAGGCGGCGCGCACGGCGAGCGCTGGGCGGGCGGCCGCCGCCCACGCGCGCGCCAGCGCCGGGTGCGGCTTCAGCTCCAGCCGGACCACGCGGCCCCACGGACGATGCACCTTGTACACGCCCGGCAGCTTCTTACTGCGTACACATTACACAACATACGCACTAATTTAATTCAATAAGCAATGATGAAAAGACAAAATACAATATCACCAAAGTAAATCTATACTTGTTTCGCCCTATATAATAATTCTTTATTTGAAAGATAACAGTGAGCCATTTCAGGTTAATAGCACCAGGCTGGTGTCAGTCTTGTTTTTCCGTGTCAGACATTTTAACAAAGATTAACACTTCTTGAATTGAAAAATAATAAGGCAAATGTTATTTTAATACCCATGTGGTGATTTGTTCATATGACTTGGAGAATCGATCAACAGTTCTTTCATTTAAAAATTATATAGTTTACACACACACTTTTTTTACTAAGCAATGTAACTTACGGTTTGGCTTTCACTTTAAACATGTTCACATCGATCTTGACGTCATTGATGATGATGTTGTACAGGAACTTCCCAATATTCTGCCGTATCTCTACAGGCCATGGAGTTTGCTCGGCATCCTGGAGGAAATTTACATGTGGTAACTAACAGCGGTAGCTATTTATATCAGTTTAACAGTACAGTATGTAGAACGAGTCGAATAAAGTTCAAGATAATTTAAAAAAATGCTAAATAGAAAGTACATTACTTTAACTTTAAACAATTAAGTTAAAATTAATATCCACAGCCAACTTCTCAACCACCAAATCTGTTGTACATATCAAGAGAAAATACCTACATAAAAAAAAAAATAAAAGCATTACAGAGAATAGGTTGTCAAAATTTAAATAGTCGTATGACCAAAGGTGCTTACAATACTAGCACCCGTTCTATGGCGGTGTACGAGGATTTGCCACGCCTGCCGTCCGTTGTACGGCCGCCCCGTACCGTCCAGGTCCCCCCGCCGCACGTACCACTCGCAGTACTTCTCGTAGATCTCCTCCAACTTTGCGAGTACACCATTCTTGCGGTACTGCTCTATTTCGTATCTGCGAATGTGTTCAATGGATTCAGGTCGGCTTCGTAGAAAGAAAACAAGAACATATGTATATTTTTTTTATAGTATTGGGGGCAAACGAGCACACAGATCACCTGATGGAAAGTGAATACTGCCGCCCATGGATATTTGCAACACCAAAGGAGCTAAAAGATGCGTTGCCGGCCTTTTTATATATTTGTTCCTGTCTAAAATGATTACATCATTATCAGCCTTCCGACACAGCAAGGCTGAGGGGAGTTCGGGTCCAAACATACCATGCGGACCAATGTGTGAGTGTTAAGAACTATCATCATAAGACCAACGGCTTAATGTGCCCTCTGAAGCACGGAGAAAAATGACTGTCAACTAAGTGACATATTTTTAGGTTCAACAAAAAAGGAGGTTTTTTTGATTAAAAAAATATTTATGCTAACATTAACTCGTGTTATAGCTACCCAGATAAACAGTAATAAATATTTTTAATTTCATTTATTTTGACAATGAATGTGTTCTTTTATATTGAGATGAAATTTTGAACTTGCATTTTAACTATAAAAAGGGTGGATTCATAGTTTGTAACTCACTTGTGATAAACTTGTGTTCCTAAATCTGTTTGAAGTATTTTCAATGTCGGGCTATATGTTTCACTCCCATCTACCAATTTGCTGATTTCACTCATTATCAAATCAACAAACTGATCAACCTGTAAATAACAAGCATGCTTATAATAATAAAGTGAAGAGACCCATATATCGTGGATATAGTAGCAAAATATATGTCTGCCTTATTATGGGTTGGTTAACAAATTGTGTTGAGGTGCTCAATGGGTAATTTGCTATCGGGTACATACTTATATCAACAATAAACTTACTAGATGCACAATCATGAAGAAACGTCAACCAAAATAGTTACATAAATTTAGAACATAAAATTATTCATTCAAGTTGTGACCTTAACGCGTCATAGAAAGAGTCCATAATCAAAAGCACGAGCACACTACTATGTCACTATGACATGTAGCGAGGGACGTGATTATGAATGAAAAATCTTGCCAACTGACGCGATGGACCGTCTTTTGAGTGCGATTGTGCTTCTAATTAGTTTATTGTTTATCTAAGGTAATTTATATCAGGTACATAGGGATAATCGTCATAAAGTTAATGGAACAAACATTTGTGTTGGTTTTAGGAAGTAATAAATGGCAATTCAACTAATTTCATTAAAATATTCTGCATGCAGCATTGCGAAATTCAATAAATGCCTCAGGAACTGCACAAGATTAGGTGATGAGAGATTTGTGATAGTTTAATTTGTTTTTTGGTCGTAATAAATTCATTAAATATGTTTTTTTTTATATTCTTACCTCTAAAACCTTGAGATATGGGTATAAAGTGATAGCTGAGTGTGAAGCCTTGCTCTGCGATTTGAGCGTACCCAGGTTCCTCACGAACGCCTCTCTTATTACTAAACGCCATTCCTTTTCGGTCTCTTCCAGTTTTTGTCTCTGTGAACAAATAATCCAATAATCATATTTGCACGGTTTTGTAGCAATTGAATTAGCAGTGATTAGTATGTTGACGGAAGATGCATTATCAGTATAGTACGATCCACGAAAGATGACCACATATGGCAGCCTTCTGCGCAAGATGAAGACTATTTTAATGATAGTGAAACGATAGAATTATGAACTATTAAAAAGATACTTTAGCGTTAGCAAAATTTCTGCCGTCGCCGACACAGCATTTCAAAAGGGACCAAAAAAATACTTCAGCGCAGTGATCATCTTTCGTGAATCGTACTAAAGCTCATTAAACGTCCTCACTGAGGGGCACGAGCCTACCCAAACCTGGGTGTCTAGGCCGTAGTCGTCCACGCGGGCGGTTCACCTTTGAATCTCGTCGCAGGTGTGCGCAGGTTTCCCCACAATTTTTTCCTTCACCGTAAGAGCGTCGGATAACATGCATATAATTTCGAAAATTGGAAAACACATTGGTACATAGCGGGATTTGCACCTACGCCTTGCAGATCGGTAGACAGTCGGTAACAGTCCACACGAATGAGCCACCGACGCGAAGATTAAAATACAACATACTAAGTACTTTTACTATTGTATATTATTAAGTGCAAGCATATTAAAAAATGTATACAACTTACACAAAATTTAACGTGATCCGTTATGACATCTTTCACGTCAATATTTTGAACCTCTATATCCCCTTTGATTTCGATCTGCACTTGCTCTCTCCCCATCTGTATCATCTCCTCTAGTGTAAGCAAGCCCTCTGCGGGTGACTGGTTTAAGCCTAGCCTGTTATTGACCTCGTCCAGTTTCAAACTCTCAAGCAGTGTACAGTCGTAGTCCAGTATTGGCGGGGTATACTCAGGCTCGAAGTTTGGCTGTAGTCTGCGCACAGCTTTCAGTACAACCTCGCGCTGGTCGTATAAAAACTTCGATTTGTCCAACAAGTCATTTAAGGTAATACCCTGAAATATATAATTTTTATTATGAAATGATGGATTCATAGATGAAAATTAACAATAATACATATCAAGATAAAAACAGTAACTGCTTCACTTCTGACCTAGGGAGTAAAAGAGAGATATTTGTATTACAATGACTACACATATCTATACTAATATATAAAGCTGAAGAGTTTGTTTGTTTGTTTGTTTGAACGCGCTAATCTCAGGAACTACTGGTTCGATTTGAAAAATCTTCCAGTGTTAAGATAGCTATTTATCAAGAAGGCTATAGGCTGATATATCATCACGCTACGAGTAATAGAAGCGGAGCAGCAATGAAGAATGTTTCAAAATCGGGGGTATTTTTTCATACTTGGAGCTTCCGCTGCGTACGCTGCGTAAATGGTTAAAGTTACACAATAGTCATGTATGAGAGTATTGTTCTGCTTTTAATGGTCTACAAAAAAGTCTGCGACAGCATATGTCTATCTTTTAGGTTAGCTCACAATAACATATTTTGCTAAAAAAATTCTGAAATTGACCCGAAACTTCAAAGTTGGAGGAGGGGAATCGTATGTATAGTGATAAATGCAAGTACCGTGTTATCCCGAATTTAATGCGAGCGAAGCCGCGGGCAAAAGCTAGTGATAAAATATACAGGAAGCAATCCAATCAAAAAACAAATTGCTTGCTGGTCTAATACTTTTAGTTAAATTTTTATTTATTATTATTTGACTGTTTGTAATAAATAATATTCAAATATTCACTTTTCACAAGATGTATATTAGTATGTAAGCCAAAAAAGTTTTATTACATAAATGTATTATTTGCTTACTTTTTCTGAAATGGCTGGACTGATTCTAACTAGACATTTATTAGTACTTTTATTTTCTCACAAGAAAGATCTTGTTATAGCTTCACTTAAATAAAAGACAATACCTTTTCCTGCATTTGCTTGTGATAATACTCCAACAGTGTTCGCTTATTTTGCTCACTACATCTTTCAATACATTCAAATACGGCCGCATATGTTTGCGCATTTGGTTGTATATTACCTTCAGACATCATAGACAGTAATTCTTTGGTATTATCTAGTTTCCCCTAAAAGAATTCATAAAATGAGACACCTTATCTAATAGCAATTTATTGAATAAATATAAACTATGTTTTATATTTACCGATGAAGCATAACCATGTACATGTATTGTATCTTCACATCAGACACCTTTGGGTTTCAGGTCTCTGTTACTCTTCTGCTTGTAATACTGCAACACCTGACGACCCTGAACATTTATAAACAAATATTTTAGCCACTGGTGTATTTTAAATGCTCATGCCACTAAAATTTGTGTTAATAAATAAGATTAATTAATAAACCATTTCTACACCTAAAATTAGTTCGACATATTCAATATGTACTATGATAATAACTACTGCTAGCTTGATTGCAGATTGCAAGGTAAAATCGCCCAACAGCATCTGGCTATTGACATAAGCCTCTAATCAGTAAACAGAACTGGAAGCAATGAAATATCTACTGTAGTGTGTGTAAGCAACCTCCCTCACACATAAACATTAGTTAATATATAAGTGTAGTTTTAAGTCATTTGATAGAGATAATATATTCGGAGTGCACTCCATATACTAGTTTCATTAGGTCTCCCGGTTCCCACATTGTACTACAATTCACTAGGCTAATTATTCACCAAAAAGCTTAATCATATGTTTAAAAACTAATGTTGACCAATCATGTTGTCAATTGATTAGCCTTTTAAGGGGACCATTGAAATATCTAAAAAATTGTTTATATTCATTGTGCAACTGCTATATAACCACTGTAGATGATTTTTAATCTATATGTCTGAGAATGATAACCTACTTGCAGATGACCTGGATAGAATAAACCTGGTTATGAATAATAATCTTAAGTGAATGCTAAGTTATTGTAGGTATTTTATTCTGATGATTAGATTAATTATTTTTTAAATGAAAATGAAATGAAATTTTTGAGTATACTTTTTAATGGTCTTTAAACAATATTAATACACTTACTTCATGTATCATATTCAGTGAACAGAGCAAGTCCAAATGCCCATGAAGAAGCTTATTAAGAGCTTCTTGCTTACCACGCCTTTCAATATCTTTCATATCTTGCTTCATACTCAATTCTTTCAGAGCACGACGTTTCTCGCGTTTTTCTTTCTTCTTTTTTTTCATTACTTGTTTGCTAGAAAATTATATAAATATATGCATTTAATCTTAAAAACTTGTTGTCTTCAATAAAAAACAAATATTATCCAATTCATATCGGGCCCTGCATGGTGATTTATTATACACCAATCTCTTGAATTGAAAAAGTATGGCTTTGAGAAATATTTTTAATCAGAGGCAAACTCAGAGGTATAAATTAAAGGAATAACGAAACATTAATCTTGACCTTCTTTAAGAGAAGATTAAATAAGTAGGTATAATTCGTAAAATCACTGCTCTTGAATTATATGGATCATTGCTCAACTTAAATACGCTTGAATAAGCTTTAACAATAATAAAATTTTGTTACATGTATAAAAACAGTTTGGACAACTTACACCTTTTTTATATTTAAACTTTTTGCATTTTCTATTTCTGCATTATGTCCATTGAGGTCAACTTCCATTTCATCCCTCATATCCATTTCATTGTGTAAAGCTGAATCGTCATAGACATCATCCAAAGCCGGGTGTACTAGACCTCTTGTGCTTCAAAATATAAGTAATAAATTAATTTCTAATTGAGTATCTGCACATATGTTGTCACAGAAAACAAATAAAGTTTATTGAGAATAATGTTACAAAATATTAAGAATGTTAAAAGCATGAATGTTTTAGAAATGAGTACACACTTTTATTATAATGTGTACAGAGATTTTGTAAAATTAAAGAAATTAAGTTAAGTGTAACAAAACATTTATTCTGAGAGAGATTTTAACACACCAATCTGACATAGACAAACCAGATCTGGAGAACTCTTTGGTTATACAAAGACTAAGGATGTACTCATATTATCATTAGTCAGTAAAATAGGGTTAAAGTTTTAACATTTCAACAGATTTGTTGTAAGTTTGTGCACTCTGAGCAAATGAGCAGATAATATAAAGTGTTTATACAAAATATTAGAAAAACAAATTAAACTTACTGCATATGTGAAAAATGTGCTATTAAATCTTGGTCATAGCTATCTACTTGATTGTTATCTGTAAATAATTCTTTAAACACTGCATGAGGACTTTTCGGAATTGCATTTATATCATCTTGTGGACTTGGTGCAGTAAATTCAAAATCAAACTCCTGATTAAGGCCTTCATTTATTGCATACCTCAGGTCCTGTAGCCTTTGATCATAAATGGTTGCCCTTCTAAAATTGTTATAACTCTCTTTCACCATATCTATGTTTTGTTTATTCCTAAAACTATCTTCTAATATTGTAATTGTGTTTGTAAAAACTAGTGCACAGTTGTCATCTTCTAAAACATGGTTACTTGTGGATTTTGGGTTTAAGGGTTTTTTTAATAACTTATCCCGTACACTTTGAAGCAATTCAGAATCAACTTCCGATATCTTTGACTTCTTTGCAGGCTTTGTTGAAAGTTGATGCAGTTGTCCAAGAGACACACTACTTGAAGCTAACTTTGAAAGCTGTGCTGGACGAAGTTTACTTATTGACACTTTTGTCTCAGTCATTGCCGTATCCCCCACTAAAAAAAGTTTACGATTAAACAATGACATTTTTACTATAGTTGACATCTATTGTAAACAAATATGTACAAACCTTCCAGGAGCTCTCCATATTGTTTGTAAGACTTGTGTTTAGATTTCTTTCTAAGGGATCTTAAGACGCTAGCCGTTCTCGTAGACTGATGTCTCACTAAGAATTGTGTTTCTGGAAACAAGCCTAAAGGTTACGCAATACAAAACACTCGAGAAATAAAATAACTTATGAACAACTACTCATTTGTATTAATAAGGTTTGAATAAGAATCCAAAACGAAGTCAAAAACGAATAACTTTACCTATGTCTTGCCGACCCAAAAGAATTTTTTGGCAATAAGAACATTTTATTTCGGCTAATGTAAAATGCTTTAAAGTTGTATTAGCTGGCAATGTTAAACCATGGTAAGATGTCTGATACAAGTTCCTTGCTGATATAAGACGATGCATGGCCACTTTTTATACAATATCACATATAAAATAAGCAACAAGACATGTTGAAAATTGTTAGAAACCACGTGAAAAATGAAGTTGAAGTCGCAGAACCAAAATAACATTGACATTTGACAGCGATGACAGTTTTTTTTATTTTTGTCACTGGGAACTGGACATAGCGAAATATGTCTACGAGGTCTATGCTTATAAGTTATGACAAATTTATTGTACACAGTCCTGGATTAACCCTTAAGCAAATTAAGCACTAGCTTAGGGCCCCACGTCCAGGGGGGCCCCCGACGAAGAACACAAAAAAAATGAACAGAAGGTTTACTGGGAAATCATCATCAGTGAATGCCCGAAAAAGCCGCAAGGCGCATTTTTTTTGTAAATAATTAAATATAGGTACTTTAGTTTATGTTTTTGTGGCACCTACTCCACTTCCAAGGTACGTTTAATATATTTTCATCTTATTTTACAAAAATACTAATATTTTTCAATAGTAACCTATGCGCGCACTGCGATTATGTTCGGTGAAAAATAATTTCATGCAAAATCGACTTGCGTTTTTTTCGTAGTGAGCGGATTCGAGTATGTTACTCTTGTTTTTTTTAATCGTGTAGGTTTTTTTAAAGACAAATTCTTGTTCTTTTTCTTAGCGAGTGGACTGACCACACACAAGTCCCTGATTCAGAGTTTTGAAACCGCTTCACGGCCTTTGACGCGGTTTTTGATTAACGACAATTCGAAGGCGCCCGGGACCGACGGCTAAACGTGCCCTTCGAAGCACGGAAGTTTTGTCCTAACTGACAAAACTAACACTCACAAAGTGAAAAATTCATTACCTATGTTGTCAACTACTGCGCTATGCTACTAATTCCTGTTAACATACTGACAGGGGGGCCCCACAAGTGTGGATTGCTTAGGGCCCCGAGTAGTCTTAATCCGGCACTGATTGTACATAACTTAGTCTAAAAGAAGAATTCATCAAATATGATGTTTGAAGTCTCCCTTCCTATCCCTTCTCCTTATGTGGTTTTCCTAAAGGCTGACAGTAAGCCCCTTCCAATATACCAATATTTTGTTATTCAAAGAATAACATCCATAACTATATAGTTTAATATTTCCATGGCTTTCATGTCTATGTCATTTATGTGGGGCCTTACCACCATCTTTAGGACTTCTTGCGGTAAAGTGAAGTGACATGTCGTCAGTTCTTGTTTTATTTTCTTAAACTTGTAACCAACCATAAAGTGTTATCTTTCTCTTTCTAGTTTCTTTCTAGGCTGTGGCCTAGTTACGGCGCGTACTACGTCACACAACCTTCGAATCTTCTCGCAGGCGGCGCATGAGATTTCCTCACGATGTTTTCCTTCACCGTAAGAGCGTCGGATAACGTACATATATATTCGAAAATACATTGGTACGTGTCGGGATTTGAACCTCAGCCCTCCCGGTAGGAAGGCGACAGTCCACACCACTGAGCCACCGACGCTCACAAGTGGATAACAAGTGGATAACCAACCATAAAGTGTTCTCTTTCTCTTTCTAGTTTCTTCCCGCTTGGCAAGAATACGGACGTCAAGCCATGACTTTTAGCCCGGGCGTCTTCTTATGAGGGTATCAATATATTATGTTATTTGGTCAAGTCCCATCCTAATGGAAAGGGTAAGCTACTTTCCCCTTGTGCAACACATGGTCACCCTCGACGCGGTTAAGTCCCTGTGGCACTCCTGCTAGTTTTTTAGCATCTCGGGCGCATTTTCAACTGAGACGTATAACTAGCGGTTGCTGAATAAGTGAATAAGTTATTTAATGAAACAAACTACACTCGCGTGTTATAACTAAAAAAGTGATATAAGTGGTAAACAAGTGATATAACTAAAAAATGCCTTATTATACCTCTATATAATGTTTTACATAATTAAAGCCTAGTAATTGAGCTTTAAAATGGTGTAAGTTGCATGAAAATCGATTCAGTAGTTTAGTAAAAAAGGTTAATGCTAATGATAATGTAAAAAATGTTGAAAATTCATACAATTTCACAGTATGGGGTTATTGTGTTTAAATGAAACAAAATGTGCGTAAGATAAAAAAATTATTCGTGTCAATATTTGGTATTCCCTCCTCTAGCTCTGATCACTGCTCTCATGCGATTCTTCATCGACCTTATCAACTTTTTAATGGATGATGTGTGGTATTCGACCCCACTCTTCTACCAACGCAGTCTTGAGCTCATTGATGTTTGTCGGAGCTGGATTTCTCGCTCTAACTTTCCTTTTGAGCTCGTCCCATATGTGCTCAATGGGATTTAAATCGGGGCTGAGCGCTGGCCAATGCATAGTGTGAATTCCAACTTCGTTCAGGAAATCACGTGTGGCCCGAGCAGTGTGACATCGGGCATTGTCATGCATCAAGATGAAATTTTCCCCAATAAAGCCTTGATAAGGGACAACTTGATCCAGTAGAACATTTTCAATGTAACGATCACTGGTCAGACCTCCCCCGGCCTCCCCCAGGAACGAAAACAAGGTCCGTTTTGCCTTCTAAGGAAATTCCAGCCCACATCATGCAAGATCCGCCACCATATGCAACGGTTTCCACAAAGCAGCACTGTGAAAACCGTTCACCGGGACGACGGTATACCCGACCTCTCCTGTCGCTGCCATGGAGACACATCCTCGTCTCATCTGTGAACAGGACTGACTGCCATTGCTCTATGCTCCAATCCAAATGTTCTCGAGCAAAGTGAAGGCGTGCTTGACGATGAGCTGTGGTCAACTTCGGGCCTGTAGCGGGTCTTTTCGGAGTAAGGTTAGCTTCTTTCAACCTTCTTCTAACTGTCCACTGACTGACAGTCACCCCGCGAACTTGACGTAGCTCCTGCTGCACATCTACGCCGGTAAGGTGTCGATTTCGGAGAGAGGTCGAGACCAAAAACCGGTCGTCACGCTCCGAGGTGCACCGGCGTCGGCTGGTATTAGGCCTCCGAGTGAAGGCACCAGTCTCTTGAAACCTTCTGTATACTCTCGAGACAGCGGACTGACTCATATTCAAACGACGAGCGACTTCTCGCTGGTTCAACCCTTCTTGCAACAGGGCAACGACTTGAGCGGCTTCTTCAGGTGTTGTATCCATAATTTTCTTCAAATGACGGCTTTAATTTGCAGAGATGTGTTCAGGTCAACGTCTAATGAGCGACTGATAAGAAAAAAACGATTACAGGGGGTTTTATAGGGGGTTGTGTCGCGCAAGTTGTGAATAGAGCGCAGAGCAGTTTACGGGAGGTTGCGTTCAGTTGCATTCTAAGTACAAGTGTTTATTTAAATTACTGATATTATGCTACCATTTGAAAGCCTAATTACTAGGCTTTAATTATGTAAAACATTATATAGAGGTAAAATAAGTCATTTTTTAGTTATATCACTTTTTATGCGCACTAGAGGCTTGAGTCGATTTACTTGCACGCGAGAGTAGTACAAAAATGTAACTAAGTTCTCTTAATAATTCTGCATAAGGTTTAAGTCCCACATCTTTACTGAAACTTATAGGATATTCAAACATCATATATCATAATCATCACTAATCACCGTTACTCATCATCCTCATGTTTTCCAATCATTTCTTGATTAACTAAACAAAAAACTAATAACGAGGCAGTGTGTAGTATGACTTTAGCCAGTTCTAAATGAAATAACAGTGCTGCCAGATCGCAACAAAAAGTACCCCAGTGTAGACCGTACCTTTTCTTTATAAGTTATTTATTTTTTTACTACAAAGCGTTAACAACAAAAAATCGCTTTATCTTATGTTTGTCAACATACTGTATTTGTGTTTAAGATTTTTTTTCTTGAAACCCAAAAAGACTTGGTTAGTACATCCCTTGCCTTCTTTCCTATGGAACGAAAAAATAACAAAATGGAACAAAAAAATTGTTTTCCTTCAAGTCTGAGGCACTGACCATCACCGTTGGTTAATCTTCGGACACAGAAATGAGCTTTATGTGAATTAATCTTTCTATCTTTATCATTTCATCCTTTTGCCGCAGGCAGGTAACTTGGAAAAAACTAATCTAGTTCTTGTAGAAGTATCCCGACCCAATTGTACCTTGAAGTTTAAAACCATACTTTTACATAAAACCATTCGTCCTTTTTTGAGTATTCATACTGGCAGCACTGGTACATGTGTCAAAGTGACATTGACATTTGACTGTCTTGTGTATTTTCAATTTGTGTACATTAATTGTTCGTGTTTTCTAAAATTTACTTCTAAAACAAATATCAAATCATTGGATCTATTAAGAAACACTTAAATAAATTAACGTGGTTTTACTCACCCAATAGATATGGACGAGAAAACGTTTGTTTGTAAGCATCATAACGTTTATTATTCAGGCCTTCCACAAATGTTTTGTATTGTATCCAATAGGAATGTCAATGTTATTACTTATAATATGCACAATTTAATTGCAGGGACTTCCGAGCTCAGTAAAAGGTTGTTTGAATTGCGTTTTGAAAATGATTGGTTATTTAAAAAGAAGAAACAGCCTTGGGGGTAAGCAATTCAACTGTTTTAGTAGATACTAATTGGTTGTTATTGCCATCATATACTTAATAGTTATTTACAACCCCACATGTTTAAACCATTTTGTAAAAATATTTACAGAGAATTTTATAAAATACTTCTTGAAAATGGTTTCCCTGAAGAAATGACAATAAATCATGTCAGAAAAAAGTGGTCATACACCTATGATGTAAGTATTACTAACAATTTATAGGCCTGATGTATGAAAAAGTGTTGGTAGAGACTATAAGCTGTTGTACATAGCACCGATGGAAACTCAAAACACACAATACATGAATCTATTGTCTATGAGCATACTACTTTTGAGTGGTTATGAAACAGAAGGACTGGGTGGTCTGGTGCAGAATAGTCACAAATGCTCTGCTGTGTCCAGTGGAAGGTTAAAGGAATGATCATGCCTTTGTCAACATTGTAAAACTGCATTCTGCCCCAAAGATCCCGGTCCTCTGCTTTTCCTTTCCTGCTGTACACCTGAGATCTTTCAAATCTTTTGGAGAGATGTGATTTAAAAAGATCATAATTTCAAAATAGTCTATTTTTCTTTTCAGACATACAAAATAGCTAAAAAAACAAAGAACAAAAGTTGGAAATATTATAAACTTTTTGATAAACATTATGCCAAATCCAAAACTTTAGACAAATATGAATCTTGTAAGTATTGGCAAAAATTGTATAATATGTTTGACCGAAATTTCAATATTTTGTAAAATAATATAAATAAGTCAAAAATTATTGCACAGGGAGTGATGAGTGGAGGTTAAAACTTATAACTTGCATAACAGAAGCAAAGGGTTTAAAAATGGATTTCATAACGTTGTGGAAGTAAGTCTTTACTTTTAATCTAAAATATACACAAAAAAAAATTTTTAATTTTTTTATGTGTTTTACATTTATAGTTTATATAATAAATTAAAGCATTAAATATTACCACAGATTAAATAATATATACTAATTATTTATCTTCACTCAAACTCTTATTAAAAATTATATATTTTCATATCATGGTGTTACACTACTTTTACAATGACCAATTTATGCAACTTGATTGACTGAAGTGTTAAATAAATATAAATATGGTTGTCTTTTGAAAAGTATTATAATTGTTTTTTTTAGAACTGTTGAAAGAGCAATGCGCAGTCAAGAGTTACCTATGGACTGTTGTATGCAAGATATTAAGGGTTTATGGCAACACATCAGGACCACATTTAATGTAAGACAATATTGATTACCTAACAAGATTGTAGTGTACTAGGACTTTACTGTATCCTATACAATCTATTGCAGTCCACTGCTGGACATAGGTCTTCCCACTTTACTGTATATATTTTCAAATTTAATAACAATGGGATAAATGTTAAAAATTATGTTGTAGTCTTGTTTGACCCTAAGTATATTTAAAGTAATAAGTTTTGTTTTTATTCAATTAAAAATACTACAGGGTGAAATCGAGAACATTGGCAATTTTTTTCAGATAAGAACATACTCATTATACAAAGTATGTTCCCCAAATATGAGGCAAATATATTGATACAAAAATCAAATATTTTTAAACCCTAAAAATTATATACATAAAACACTTTGTAAGTGATCAATAATACATATCACAATGAAAAAATACCTATAAAGTGATAATGTTCAATTAAACATGGCGGACGGAGGTGCTCGCGCGCTGAATAAATGTAGTACAAGCTAGAATAAATTGTCGCATGCTCAATGCAATGCAATAATTTATTCTAGCATCATTTATTTTATATAAATTGTATAATAACTACATATGGTTCCCATAAAAAAAAAATATGAGTACCTGCAATAATAGGAAGCTTATAATTCAAAATTCATGCTGTATAACCAAAAGTCACTTCAAATTAAGTCTATTTTTGAACCCACTTGACTTCTAGTATCAAGTGGACTTGAGTGTATTATGCTGTATGCATGTAAGTGATTAAAAAAATGAAAGGGTTTTTAAAGACGTTTTTTTTTTCATTACAGAGAAAGCATCGTTTAAAATTGAAAAAAGGTGCTGAATTGTCTGAATGGCCACTGTATGATGTGATGTTGGATTATTTCCAAACTCACGAACCAGATTATCTTATCAAATTGGAGACTGAGTCAGCTTGTGGATTTGTTATAAGGCAGAGGGGTCTTAATAAACACTGTAAAAAGAAAAAGAACACTGATAATAATGATAATGAAAGTGAATTTCAATGTAAGTAAAATGAAATCTTGTATACTGTATATTTAAATTTGTTATACACACATTGTTCTATGTTCACATTATAAAAAATGCAATTCTATCCCAGTTTTAATACCTTGTCACTCCAATTTAGAAAGCTAGGTCTAATTTCCTAACCCATGAATAAGCCCACAATAGCTTATTAAAAAGACAAGTTGATAGCCCGTGTTCTAGAACAAGACTAGCATTTATCCTTGCTTTATTATAGTTAGAAAGAGATGCCGCTATTTATCGTATAGCGCTATCCCTTTCTAACTCAATTCAAGTAAATATCAACGATCAGTATCGTTCTAGAATACGGGCCTAAATATATAAATGTAATTTCAATCATCTGCCTTATGAACTTACCGATACTAATCTAAAAGTGGAAAAAACCAGGTGTTACTCCTTAGATAAACAATGAACTTACTACATATGTATAATCTCACTTAAAAAGTGTCCGCGGCAAATTTCTGCCCATCACGTCAGTTGGGCAGAATTTTCATTCAAATTACACATGTCATAATGGGTGATTAGTATGATTTAGTCATTGGTGTGCTCGTGCTTTTGATTTTGTACTCTTTCAGTGACATGTTAATTTAAATAAATAATTTTATATTTTAAATATGTGTAACAATAGTAATGGCGGCTCGGGCATTTTTTGGTTGACGTTTCTTCGTGATTGTGTATCTGATTAATTTATTGTTTGGCAATCCATGTTTGGCATAAAATTCCTTAATTAATTATTTTATACGCTTTTTCATCAACCTATCGCAGTTCACTGCTGGCCATAGTTCCCTCCCATTCTACGCCAGATATCCCCGTCCTCCGTTTTTCGCATCCAGCCTCCATTTGCGACCTTTCGCAATTCGTCTGCCGGACAGCATTTAACGCTATTAATTTCCTGTATAAAAGAAAATAAATAATTGCATTTCTTAAATGTTTTCAGGGTCAAAAGATATAACAGAAACATTTATTCAAATAAGGCTACAAAATGATTGGCTGTTCAGTAAAAAGAAATGGGCTTGGAAGTAAGTTATAAAAGACAAAGCAATTACTTTAATAAAGATTACATTATTTTTATATTTCTATCTTATTGACATCTTTATTTAATTTACAGTGATCTCCTCTCGATAATGATAGATGAATTCGGATTTCCAAAAACATTGACAAGTAGAGAAATATGTAGAAAGTGGGCAGCAACTTTTTCGGTAAGTAAAAAACGACAGAGGCACCCTTGAACAAACATAAAAAAATGTTTCCCTTGATTTCTCTGGTCTCCATCATCAGACCCTGACTTCCTTAAAATGGAACCATCGCTGAAGTATTCTCATTCTAATATAAGAAGAATCATCAAAATCGGTTCATAATCGACGAAGATATCCGCGAACAAACATAAAAAATAGCATATACGGTCGAATTGAGTAACCTTCTTTTTTGAAGTCGATTAAAAAGATACTATTTGCATATACTACAGAAAGCTGATTGCCATAGCTTAGGTATATATATATATATCTTCAACCTATCGCAGTCCAATGCTGGACATAGGTCTCCCCCATTTTACGCCAAATATCCCGGTCCTCCGCTATCCTCATCCAGCCTCCAGCTGTATATAGGTATACCAGCGCGCGCTCCGCTTGCCCGGGTGGCGGACATATATAATACAACTTTTATGGACCTAGACATATAAGCAGACTCAGAGCATTCTTTTAGGAGGAATGCTACGCGCGTTTGTGCAAGCCGTTAAATTCAACTTAAAGCTATATATTTAGATGTATTTTTTTTATCTTAAGATATTTGAATACCTACTGTTAACATTTTTTCAATGCATTTTTTAAAATAAATAAATATATTATATTTTAATTTTAATCACCTTATTCAAAATAAATATATTTGACAGGAGTACCAGAAGGCCAGAGCAACAAACAATAAACTATGGGTATATTATAATTTATTTGAGGTTTATTTAGGTGAAGGAGGAAGTCTTAGTTTGAATCCCCTTGTTAATTGTAAGTATTTTATATAATTTTTATTTATTATTTGAATTTGTTATATCGTAATGATTTGTTTTTGTTTGTTTTAAGGGCAAGAGGAATGGGTCCACAATTTAATTAGCGCAAGAATAGATTTTGAACATTTATTTAAGTTTTCTATAAAGGATCAAAGTGGTGGGTGGAGGTATGTTATTTTCTTTTCAAATTATTTAAACCATTATCATTTAACTTATTTTTGCATATACTTGAAGGAAGGCCTTAAATTCAACGTCATCTTTTCATTAAAAAAAAATATAATTTTAGAGTTCCTAGTTTACATTAAATACATGGATTATGTCATAAATGCTTTTTTGCATAATTATAATTACTTATTAATACAGAGAAGTTGAGAAACGACTGCGCAGCGTCGGTTTGCCTCTGGACCACAGCTTGCTCGATCTGCCGGAAATTTGGACTCATTTGCTGAAAACATACAGGGTAACATAGTTAATATTTTTTACAAAATAATCTTTTTTGTCTTTATATCACAGACCTATAATTTAATTCCTAGAAGTTTAGTAAGTTAAGTTGCTAATATCATCATCATCAGATCATATAATGAGGGGCACGAGCCTACCCGTGGTGGTGTATAGGCCTTAGTCGTCCACGAGGGCCCAGTGCGGATTGGCCGACTTCACGCACAACCTTTCAATTTGTTTACCGCAAGAGCGTCAGATAAACATACATATAATTTCAAAAATCACATTGGTACGTGGCGTGATTTGAAACTGAACTTTCCAGATCGGAAGGCAACGGTCCACACCAATGTGCCACCAACGTTGTTAATATAAAACGTATAAAATGAACAATACATAAAAAAAATATTTAACTTTGTATAAAAAAATATTTTTGTCTGGCGGCACTTGTTTGAGCCCACATGATGTGTGCAGCAATAGAGCGGTGTAACCAGATGGCTCGACGTTTCCTAGAACGCGGGCCATGTGCCCAATCTCAATGGCTTGTTGTAATTATGCTATAATCTACGTTTTTATGAGTTAATTGGACACCATAAATCATATTTCAAGAGTTTGCTTTTTATTTACATTGTATTGCACAGAAGAGTTAATTGACCTTATACGAGTTTTATGAAAATAAAATAACAACAGATATATTTTTTTCAATTACATTTAAAGTAAAAATACAGCTAATTATTTACCCTTCGCAAGCCAAAGACAACTTTAGTCCACAGAAACTATGGATTTTCTATTGTCTGGATTCCTGCGTTCAAAGAGTTAAGCACAATCTATATTCACTCGTTAGAAGAAATAATAAAAAAAAGGGTAAAGAAGGTTCTTGAAGTTTAAAAAACATTGTCATTTTTAACAAACAAGGAGCGTCGGTGGCTCAATGGTGTGGACTGTTGCCCTTCTACCGGGAGGCTGAGGTTCAAATCCCGCCACGTACCAATGAGTTTTCGAATTTACGAAATTATATGTACCTACGTTATCTGACGCTCTTACGGTCAATTAAAACATCGTGGGGAAACCTTCACGCACGCCTGCGAAGAGATTCATAGGTTGTGTGTGAAATCGTCCAACCCGCACTGGGCCCGCGTGGACGACTAAGGCCTAATCACCCTATACGGGTAGGCTCGTGCCCCTCGGTGGGGACGTATAATGATGATGATGAAGGATAATACTATAACAACCCATGTAGTGTAATGATTGAGAATTCGCCTATAACAGCAAAGTTTCCCGGTTCAATGTCCTTCGGTCTTAGATAAACAATTGTTTATCTAAGCCGTCAGTACAAACATTTGTGTGTATAAAAATATCTTAAGTCTTGTAAATCCTATTTAAAAAAATCAAAATAACCTGGTACCATTATCTTTTTGCTAGTGGAAAAAGAAGTTCGCGAACAAAGGCATACTGAACGAACAATGGCCGTACTACGAGGCGATGGCGCAGTATTCGGAGAGCCAAGAGCGGGCTCCGAGGCGGGAGCGCCGCGTCCGCGACGACCCCGTCCATGATGATGACGACTACGAAGATGATATGAAGCTGTTCGATCTCAAACAACGGTTGCAGGTTTGTTATTATTACTCACAGACATCCGAATATACAATTAGACTGGACAAGCCGCCAAGTTTATAGGCAGTCCCAGTGTCGCAATTTCTTTTCGGTTCTTACCTGTGAAAAGTTATTATATTTCTTGGTAAATTTATTGATTCATTGCGATGATGGCATGTTGCAATTGCACAGGATGGCATTTTAGAATAAAACGGTAATTTCTTCTAATATTCGTGCGTCTTGACTCGTCTCACAGAGCGTAAACTGGCAGCCAGTGTATGCTCGTTGAGCTTACATTTGTCGCACTTTAAACGCGGCTTGCCCCATCTCCTGTATTGGAAAATCTGTGTTATTACTATAGATATATATGAAAAGCTTACACATAAGTTTTACTTCAAATTGAAATTCAACAGACTGTATTAGCGCTGTTGGTATTCTGAATAAAATAAAATATATATAATTGATTTCTTCGTGATTGTGCATCTTGATAGTATATTGTTTATCTAAGCGCACACTGAAATGTTGAGTAGCGTGTCGAAAGTGCTAAAAAACATTTTTTTTTTCAATTTATTGCTCAAACTTTTAAAAGAATAATATTTAAAAAATTAGGGATCTTTTGATAAAAAGATGTAGTATGCATGAAAATCGTGTAAGATGGGGATATTCCAGAAGCACTCTTTGTGACTGTGGTGCCCCTCAGACAATGGAACACCTACTGTCTTGCCTGAACTGTCCATCTTCGAGCGCCAAAGCACCAAAGTGGCCCATATTTGACTCGTGATCCATATCGACTTGATAAAAAGTGCACCCTAGTGATTAACAAAAAGGGATGTTACAGTAAAAAAGAAAACACATTTCAAATATCAAATAGAAACAACTAATACATAAATACTATGCAATTTTTCATCTACCACCATAATTTGAGACCACAATCATCGCGAGGTCTATTTAAATCCCAGTCCTGCCCCGCAGGTGAAACCGAAGTTTGAGTCGGATTCGAGCAGTTGTCGTTCGTGCTGGAACGAGGACGCGTGCGTCAACATATTCGAGCAGACGGACGACGATGGACTCGACATAGCTTACAAGTTACGCACTATTGGAGGCATCGAGGTAAGTAGTAGTAAGTAGCGCATTATCAGCTCTTATGTTTGAGGCCTAGTGCTTTGGCTACCAAATCGTTTAAATTGGTAACTGGTTCCACGGTCTAATCATGTGGTACAAAATATCTTCTTGATTCCACTGTGTAAAGACTTACCATAATCGAGATGGGTTGTGGCTTGAATCTCAGCATATCATTTCAGCTCAATAGGTCAATAAGGAAATTATAAGATTGCAACTTTGATATTCTTTTGTCTGTTAAAGCACCTCCAGGCTGCCAATCGATTTTATTTTGTGTTTCAATTCCCTAAAGTTGAGCCATAATTCTTCATATGCCTATGACTGGTTATTTCGATTCTAATTTTCGGGAAATAAACACAAACTTTTTTTTTCTACAGGTCGACAAATCCGACCGTTTACCCGCGCAAATGTGTCTTAACTGCCTCCGCGAATTAGAAGACGCATACAAGTTCCGCGTCCGTTGCCAGGACGTGGACAAGCATCTGCGCACCGTAGACATTCCTGAACAAATCAAAGTGGAGATTGAGAAAGTGGAGAATGACGAGAACGAGGCGCACAACAACGTGGACGAGGCGGACGACGACGTGCACTTCGACGAGATCGCGGACGTGCACGATGGCCGATCCGAAGCCGCTTCTCAAGGAAACTCCGAAAGTGACAAAGAAAAGGAAGAAAGTGCGCAAATTGAAGTATGACTATTGGAAGATATGCGAGGTGTGCGGGAAACATACGCGCAATTTGGTGGCGCACCTCGATATGCATTCGACCAGTAAGACGTACTCTTGCGATGTGTGCGACAAAAGATTCAAGTTTAAAAGTGGACTCGTGATACACAAGGCGATACATGAGCCGACGCCTCGGAAGACCTGCGAAGGAGTTTGTTTATATTATCTTAGTGTTAGAAATCCATGCTTCGCCACGTATGAGTTAGCTTGACCGTAGTTACGAGGGTTGCCACCCGTACTTTATAAAAAAGTATTTTACGTTATTTAAGGTTATTTGTACTCTAGACTTTGTAAGGATAATAAAGTACCTACGCGAAAATACTTTATTTTGCATAATTTGATTTCTTTTGAGTATTGATTTATGTTTAGTAAAGATACTAATTTAATACAAACTGCAATATAAGTATATTTTTAAATGTAAAACGAAAGAAGCGCGTAGTGCGGCTCTGACTTTTTTTGGTTGACGTTTCTTCGTGATTGAGCATCTAGTTAGTTCATTGTTGATCTAAGATAAGGTTATATAAATACTGACCATGTATATTCATTTATTGTTATAATTGTGCAGGTGTGCGGCAAAACATTCCACATACTGGCGCAGTACCGCCGCCATTTTGTGTACCACGCGAACGAGCGCAAGTACTCGTGTGAGACGTGCGGCAAGCGGTTCAACACACTGGACATATTGCGTGTGCATACACGCACGCACACAGACGAGCGGCCATTCTCGTGCCCGTTTTGTGGAAAGACTTTCCGTACCGCTGGCTGTGTGAGTCGACACAAACGGATTGTACATACGAGGAATGTTAAGATGCAATAAATTGTTATATTATATACGACTGATATTTTATTTACCCAAACTGTACAAGTAGTGCCAAATACAACCATATTTCGCAAAAGCACGGGTAATGTATTGGTTACATTTCCGTGCACGTTAAAGCTATTTCAAAGGAGTATGGCGGCGCGGCGCAGCCCGCACTGTGATCATCAGTATTGCCACCTATAGAATTCGAGTTTGTTTTACAAACTTCCATAATTTCACTCACAACGAACAATGCATGGTTATTATGATGACCCATGTGGTGTATTTAGTTGAGATGTCGGATTCTACACCAAGGGTTCCGGGTTCGATCCCCGGGGCAGTACAAACATTTGTGTGCATGAACATGTCTATTTGTATCGATCTGGGTGTTTTCTATATATAATATGTAGGTATGTGTTTACAAAAATATATATATGAATATGTTTATCCATTGTTTAGTATTTAGTATATGGTACATATTATAGTGCAAATGCTAAGTTTGGGAATAGATAGCGCTGTGTGGACGTCATTGGATGTTTATTTCGCAGGATACATCATACATATGTCAGGTCGATTTGGAGTGTGAATGACCAAAATGATTAAAATTATTGAGATTTTTGGCAGAGTGATTACAATTTCCTATTAATTTCAATGAAGGTTTGATAAAGTGTAACCCTAGAAATGATCAGACTCAATTGGATCGACTTTAGCATGTTGAATAACTGATAAAATTGGTATCAAAATAATTTTCCCCAACAATGACTGATCTTGATGAAGTCACATTAAATTGCAACTGTGTTATAAACTGTATGTACTATATTAAATATGGTTTTCAATACATTGAACACTTGGAGAGCTTTTGGTGAAATTCAAACAGGCACATTCTTAGATTTTATTCCTTATAGTTTACGGGACACATGTACAACTTTATCAATCTTTCAGGAAATTTAGTATTTCGAAAATCCAAACAGATACGTATATATTAATTAGGCACGTATAATGTACCTCAGCATTTTTTTGGTTGTTACCAAGTGTACAGGACGGTCAAGAAGCTCACATGTTATTGTACTAGCTACAGTTCCCTCATTCGTGAATAAAATTTTATCCCTCTGATTATACACCTCTGTTACATTTGCAGTAGATTACGCACGTACTATCTACCTACGCGTATCATTCTAGGAACTACTTTCCTGCTAGGGTTAAGCACTCCTGACAATCAGTACCTACCTACTTAGTGATGAATCAAAATAAAAATACAATCATAGATAGATATAGGTACCTACAACTGATTGTCTCATATAATTTCAAATACTCCATAGGTATTTATTTTATTGCGACACTCTTCTGATTCGATTCATTCGGTTGACCCTTTACGCTGACCTACGAATGTTTTATCTGTCTTCAATTGATTAGTTTAGTCTCGTAAGAAACAATTTTCTTTTTAAATGTGTTTTTATTAGCTAGTAAGGCGAATGACCATTTGTACTTGCGCATCAAGTTCCGATTAACAGACATTTTATATGAACATAAAGGCTAAGTGTTACATTATAATGAACACATTTTAAATTCAGGTTCACGTAATCCATCTTCCACTTGTTAAGGTAAACGTGATTGCAGTGTGCTTGATAAACCAGCTTGCACAAAGCCACCGAAATGAATAATTGTCATCTTGTCATCTCACCGCGTGCCGGGCTGACTCACAGTTGACTTAACCGAAATAATAGAGAAACGCTCTTCCTGATATGATGAGTCTAAATGGTTGATTGTAAGGATGTTATGTATGAAACGTTTACAAAACCCACATTTTATAAACAGCGATCTGGCTTAATAAAGCCCGTTGATTGACCTGTGGTGTCCAAAAATAAGGTCTCGTGTAACCCTCGGAATGTTGATCGAATGTACATCAATAATGCATAATAAACAGGCGCATGCGTTCACCCGGCTGCATGGAGGCGGGTCGGCGCCGGCGCAGCTTCACAAAGTTCATCGTTCAGTTCGCGATCGACTGCGCGCAGACGCAGTCTCCTCCACTTCTCGCGACAGATTTAGACCTGAAATATCAGTCCGCGTCCGCACTCAATAGAAACTAAAAGGAACAAAGGGTGGTTCCTAGTTTAAATTAGAATTAAAAGCCATCATGGCGGGATGTAGACTGGTAAGTATTTTATAACAATCTTATGTGTATTTTTTTGCGCAAAAGTTTAAAGCTTTAACAGGAAGATAAGTGAGATGTAATTGTTTGACTTAGGTCACATAAGATTACCTTTAACATTTATTATGAGTCGTGTATTCATTAAACTCGTCGCATTTGAAAATTAAAATTTATAAATAATACACTGAACGTGACGTCCCTAAAACTCCTCACTAATTAGTTTATTTGTTTCTGGGAATTGCTTTATCTTCAATTCTAAACTAAATTCTAGCTAGATACCTAACAATTCATATCAAAAATAAACATGAATATTGTTACGATAACCTAGGTTCTTATGGTTTATCTACGTATAAAGCAAACAAGCTACGCAAATTCACGATACTTATTAGCTATTTGTTTTTCATTAAACTCCTGTTATTTCAATTAGCAAACAGTGGCATTATGGGTATCGAAAGTTTATTGCCCTAAGCGTGAGCCATTGCAGCACTCAGTTCATACTATTCGCACCTCGCTTCTGACGTGCTGAAAACACACTTTTGTCATTTTTATAAATTCACACCTACGTATGCCAGCCTGTGTAAGTAACTTACTGTTATTTAGAGTCAAAAACGAAATAATTCTTATTTTGTTTTGTGCTATTTATTTAAGTTGTGAGCAACAAACCTTTAATCCTATTGTGTTAAGGCATGGTCCTAATTCTGCGAATTCAGAAATGCGATAATGGGATCGTTAAATTGTCGCAATAGTATGGCACTCATTCATTCTTTTTTACGGCAGATTTTATTTGGCAACGCCATTAGACAGTTCATTCTACTATACAATTACCATTTTAAACCGTTTACATTTAAGTTTTACCGGCAAACAAAATTTACAGTTGGATTGTAAAGTTTCATAATGGTAAAGTAATGTCAGTTGTTGGTGTACTTCCTTGATGTCTTAGTACGAGCCTGTAGGTACTAATACTACCAATACCAAGTTGTCACAATAATATTTCAAAGTAACGTTATAACTTCCACCATCGTATTGTGTTTTGTTAATTACAAACGACAGGGGTTAATTCGAAATTGAAATGAATTGATTAAAAATGGACATATTGTGTTCAGGCATATTCTAATACAATCAGTTCAAGGAATCTCATGATAAACGGGCTTCATTTCCTATTCATTGCCTACAAAGTACCCATTCCCCATTCAGTATACTTGTAGCTACGTAATACCTCTACTCTACTTCTACAGTGTTGTCGAGTAGGTAATCAATAATATCAACGTAATTAAATGGGTATTTAGCGATTCCTTACCCTCTAAATACTCGTTACCGAGCGAGCCAACATGCACCTAAATAACTTCTAATTATGAATTCTGACAACTATTTAAGATAAAATAATAATACAAATTTTGTGTAATATTTTGCATTATAATGGGTATATTACCATTTAAATGTTTGCGCCTGCGAATAAAATAACTCGCATGGATCCCGGCCAAGGTCTGTTCTCAACATTTCAGGCTTAGATTCCTTTCTCTTTGTCATTTGACGTCATCTTCTTTATAAATAAGGAGTATAATGGGAACTAAACAGTCATTGATAACACAATATTTAACAAAAGCGTTATTTTTTTAGCTTATAGCTCACGTGCAATTTTAGGCTTTCAAATAAAACGTTAGGTAGACGTTAGGTCATCATCATCAGCTCATTAGACGTCCCCACCGAGGGGCAAGAGCCTACCCGTATAGGGGGTCGTCCACGCGGGCCCAGTGCGGATTGGACGACTTCACACACAACCTTTGAATCTCTTCGCAGGCGTGCATGAAGGTTTCCTCACGATGCTTTCCTTCACCGTAAGAGCATCGGATAACGTACATATATTTTCGAAAATCCGATGACACATTGGTACGTGGCGGGATTTGAACCTCAGCCCTCCCGGTAGGAGGCGACAGTCCACACCATTGAGCCACCGACGCTCTGAGACGTTAGGTATCAGTTACCAAACGTCCCTCCAAATAGGTACCTATCGCAGACTTCATCTTTTCTCGAAAAAGAATCGAAGACGAAGTCATATAGTTACCTACGTCCGGAATATTTCAAAATTTTACAAATCTAGGTTGCGGCACAAAACACAATCAATCAATCAGCCCAGTTCCACTGTAGTAAGCAGGCCCCATCAAAAAGCATCGCTTAGGGAGATTCGGCCATACCCCAGAATGGGCATCCAATGTGGATTCCTGTATGCTTCTGGCTACTAGCATCCTTCAAGGCAATATCATCAACTACGAGTAAATGTGTTTTTCTAAGCATAAAGCTTCTGAGGCCCATAGCAGCACCGGTAGTATTAAAAATACCCTTCACACTACCGGTGCTGCAAGCTGGTGGTGTTATGGAGCCGAAAGGTGCGAAGGGACTGGAGATGATATGGGTATTTTTGTCATCAAACGGCTGACCGTACGATAGTAGATAGACTTGCGCAATTTGTACCCGAACGCTCTTAAAGCTATTGATCACTCGATTATAAAAATCAGCGTATTGATTGTGCACCGTGCACGCGGAGGGTGAGGATATTTGTGGATTCTAGTTAACTACAATACCCACCGAAAATAGTTAAGACATCAAACACGTTCTTGATGCCATTATAACTAGCAACCATTCTATTCAGTGGTGGTGAATGTTGCCCTGCTGTTGTCCTGTAACGTGGAGACAAATGTTAATCTGTTACATAAGCGACTACTAGCTCTTGGGACTGATAGACCTCCATATTCTAGAAAATCGGGACAGTGATCACACTTTTCAGCACCTTGACCTTACAAGAACATGACTTCGGATATTTGACTTTTACTTTACTCAATTCTTCTAACTTAAAACATTACTATTATATATGTATAAATAGAGAGAGATAAATAGAGAGCGTCGGTGGCTCAGTGGTGTGAACTGTCGCCTTCCTACCAGGAGGGCTGAGGTTCAAATCCCGACACGTACCAATGTATTTTCGAATTTTCGAAAAATATATGTACGTTATCCGACGCTCTTACGGTGAAGGAAAACATCGTGAGGAAACCTTCATGCACGCCTACGAAGAGATTCGAAGGTTGTGTGTGAAGTCGTCCAATCCGCACTGGGCCCGCGTGGACGACTAAGGCCTAATCACCCTATACGGGTAGGCTCGTGCCCCTCGGTGGGGACGTTTAATGAGCTGATGATGATGATGTATAAATACACGATCGTATACTTTCCGATGGCTGTTAGGTTATAATTCCAAGTGTTCCAACTACATAGCAACATCAGATTAAATCCAATCCATGCACTTCGTTGAGTATGAATGAAATCTATTTATTTTATTACACTCTTGCCACTGTTGGCGTCGCCGCAATATGATTGAAGACAGCAACCAGCCCATGGAGTCTTTAAATAGCTTGTCGTGTTCATGGAAGAAAGGGTCTTCCTTTAGTGGACATAACTAGCCCGCATCACCATTACAAATTGAGCTCGTAACATTAATCTTTTAAGCTGAGTTATTACATGAACTGTGTAATTAGATACATGTTCAGACGTGTAGTCATTAATTTCTATTCAATGAGAAGTTAATTTAGATAAGTATTCATCTTTTTAATAAGTACATATGGTATATTTAATACCCTTTAGTGATACTAATCGTTTTGTTGTACTATTGTCACCTCGGAGGAATCAGAACCTCCGAGATTTTCACGGATAATATATATAACTATATACCTTCGCAAACTTAAATAATTTAACTAAAATAAATCTTTATTCATTATAGTTTCGTACTAACCGTTACTAATGCTTGACTAGAAACTAAATTGATATAGTAAAATAGGCACACCTTAAATACCTACTAAATCCCCATGAAGGTTTAAGGCTGAGAGTCTTGTGCATTTGCCATCTTTACTTGATAATATCTATTTCAGCTTTATAATCGAATACTTATATTTAAATATTTCATTACCATTATAATTTTACAGTCAATACCCTCCGCTTCCCAATCCACTCCGAAGGTCACTAATACTCGTAAGCTATCCGCAAAATCGGGGAGACCTATGTCCAGCAGTGGACTGCGATAGGTTGAAAAGGGAGTAATGTGAAGTCTGATGACGACTAAATTCTGCTATATAGTAGGACCTTTACATTCGTAGGGTAGTTAAGCAATGAGACGAACAGATCCGAGTTAAATTTAATGAGCGCCCACAATGCTGGCGGGTCACGGCTGTCGTGATAATAACGACCCTTATAATTAATAGCTACATGAAATGATCTTGATTGATAATATTTAATTTTGAATTGAAATAGTATAATGTGTAGCAACTGGGAATGCTTGAATCAACCTGCTACAGTTGTATGTTAAATTTAAAACTAACGAAACAATAATGGTCGTTAGATGTGTTGAGATTATTGGTAAGCCTTATGTAAAAATATCCCGATTGATCTTTGCCTGAGAAATGAGAGTGCATTCAAGTTTTTACATAAGTCTTTATCAATTCAATCGTAATTATTGTATCCTGGTGGTGTCCTCAGACCCTGTGGTGTGTGGCCATCGCGTTGTTGGCGTTGACTCCTCACTCACACTGCCGAGAAGTGACGTAAGTACACTCTTGCATAATCTATTTATCTATTACCTACTTAAAATAAAATTGCAGTGAAGTGCAGATGAATATACGGTACACACACCAATTAATCACTTTTTGACTGTTTGTCTGTCTGTCCGGCTGTATAATTGTTCCGGGTAATCTATGAAACGGCTGAATCGATTTGGACGGGACTTGTTTAAAGCAGGTAGCTGACGTACATAATAATGGAAAGTTTAGGCTAATCTTATTTTCGAAAAAAAACCTTTTCATTTAGAAAAATAAAGTAATGTTGTTACGCGCTAACTGCTACTTGCAGCAAATATCCACTTTAGGTACTCTATGGTCATTTGAGACTCATTTATCAATACCTCATTTAAGATAATGAAATAAACAAATGATAATTAAAGTATCTACCTAGTTATTTACTTATATACAATTATAAAACTAGAAATAGTCTCAAGCAAGCAGTTGTAATTATTAAATTAGTGCAACGTAGAGCGTTTTGCATAACTGCGTGATACACAGCCTGGGAGTAGACCTGACGCTCACTAAAAAAAAAAGAAATCTTATAAAATTGTTGTATGTACGTATTTTTATAGGTCTGTCTGTATACATGAACTGTCTATTATTAACCCGAATAATAATAGCTGATTTTTCTAAGTCTTCCACTATTTCACACAGTAGGTAAATATAAAGATATATAAAAAATATTTCTTGAATAAATTTTCAAAGGCTATAAATACTCATTCTTACGCGGGGCACAAACATCATCTCATAATGTAGTTTATGGTAAGCTTTTAAGTCCCTTAATATTGCGATACGATATGTTAGTTCCCTTCACCAATCGGTAAAATTTGATTGATCGTAAACATTACAAAATGTTTAGTCAGCCATGAAATAGCCATTGCTTGACCGTTTACGAGCGTTTTCACATAAAGTTAGCGTTAATTATTCAAAGCTTTGAGTACCGGCCGCGCGCCGAGCGTGCTGTGCAGGGGGCTTAACGTACCTCGTGTGTAAATAAACCCACACTATAAACCAACAAATTAAATGCATCGATAAAATTAATGTCTGTAATATATTTATAATTTATTGCTACGAACCTTATACCTTTCTACACCAAATAAACGGGTCCATCAAATAACGAATGCCTACTTATATAACAACTTACATAACCCCCTTGGGTAACCCCAAGTACCTTATAAAAGAGAATAATACTTTAGCACAGAGATTGAACTTTTTATCTTACAATTGTGTGCATACATTTAAATCATCTTCATTAGCGTATTAAATCATCTTCATTATACGTCCCTACCGAGAGACACTAGACTACCCATAAAGGGTGTATTATAGGCCTAAGTCGTCCACGTGGGCCCAGTGCGGATTGGCCGACTTCAACACAACCTATGAATCTCTTCGCAGGCATGCGCAGGTTTCGATATTTTCCTTCATCGTAAGAGCATCCGATAACGTACATAATAATTTCAAAAATTCGAAAATGCATTGGTTCGTGGCAGGATTTGAACCTTCACCCTCTAGATCAGAAGGCAAGAGCCCACACTAATGAGTCACCGACGCTCTTTACATTTAAATAATTATAATTAACTTATTTTTATAAATTTATGTATAATACAATTTGTGTTTATGTACTGTCCATTTGTAAGTTATTGCATTGAATTGTTGTTAAGTATATATTGAAATGATTTTGTATTGTAATTTCGAACACAATGTACAATACATTTTTATTTAATGTAAAAAAATATAACGTTTCATGTTACGTTTAAGACTGAAGTTGAAAGTTCAAATGTCAAGCGGCTATTTGAAGAGAGCTGCAGTGTGTTAATTGCATCGGGAAATGCGCTAGATGCTGGATGCGGATTCGCAGCCACAACTTCAACCTAATAATATATTTAGTAACTGGTGCGTCATTTCTTGTTGCCGCGCTACAGTCCTTTAAATAGGATTTTTTTTCTATACCTATTAAGCATTCTTTTATAATGGGTTGTTGTAACTTTAATAACATTTTTAGAAAAAAAACATTTATTTTGGCAAAAGAATAAAATACCTAAGTAAAGTAACGTACATACTGGAACTGTTTTATATAAAGTAAAAGGCCTTTCTTTCTAAGGTCTTCTATTGGTTTTATTATAATATTATTTATCATACTCTTATTATTCTTCGCTTATGAGGAACAAAGTAGTAGATACTTCAGAATACTCAGGATACATCCCGAGTAGTACCTAGTACGTATTCAAATTAAGATATTCTAAGGTTATTTGTTACGTTTTCCACAAACAGAGAACAAAAATGCATCTGACCTGACACGCGCCTGATTTCCTAATAATAGGTGGGTTCTCGTAACTGAAGCTTAGTAAACAAACCACAAACAGTTCCACTTCGAGAACGTGATGTTTGCTTAAGAATCTGAATGCAAATGTGTTGGCTTCCTTTTAGAATTGGGTAGTCTACCATAAATAGAACTTTAACATGCATCATTTTACATTGATTCTGCTTGACCATGGTTGACTAGTAGGTATGAACAGTACAAAGGATATTTAAATAGGTACAATGAAATCTAGGATTGGAATAAATTTTCTCAAGTTTCTTGTTTTCTAGCCTCATGCTTTATGCACGCTTTTTTTCGGAATGACCTTTACAGCTTCACCGGGCAAGTGGGAGTGCAGATGGCTCCCAACCTTAATATACATACGCACGCGTCTCAAACAACACACACTGGCGGTAGAGGTCAAAGTAACTTTAATTCAAAATATGAATGATGAATTAGTATCCCAGAATTGAATTGCATGGCATCGAGGTGTTAGCGTAGTAAAGAACTACTTAGCCATTAAATAAAACTACACAAAAGCACAGAAGAGTATTTAAACTTGATTTTTAATTTACAGTCACGAAGACATAAGGGACGCAATGATGTCCCTGGTACACATGTTCCGCACTTCGGAGTCCAAACTAGAGCGACACGAGTACCGAGAGAAGACTTTGGGAGAACAACTCAAGGAAGATGATGATCGGCTTAGAGAAGAAGCACAGAGCGCTCGAGCCACTGAAAGGAATGATCTCGCGCCTCGACGAGCGGCTGTCGAACGTGGAAACAATATTATTGCAGGCAGGTATTTTGCTACAAAAAAGGCGACATGATGCGATTCAATCTTATTGGGCTCTCAAAATAAGATCATAGAATCAGTTTTACCGAGCAATTAGTGGCAAGGGCATTATTATGTCTTTTGGCAGTGCCCAAACGTGCTCAAAGCACTCCAAAATACCTTGAACCTCGGCCTAAGCCACTTTAAGCTAACCCAAACCGGTGGTTTAGATTCGGTAACGTATAATATATTTTAGATTGACCAATTAAAGCGACCAATCTTTTTAAATATTCAAAATACATAAAATTTTCACGTCTAAAGGGTTCCTTCCTAGTTTTGAGAAATGAGACTCAATTTGCGAAAAGGAGTTTTATAATTTAGTTTCTGTTAACTCCAATTATAGTATTATATTTAAACACATTTATAGAAAGAAGAGCGGGAGAAAAAGACCCAAAAGGAAACGGCAGACGCCCTGTCCGAAATCCAGAAGAGTTTGCAAGCGCTGACCTCTACTATAGGTGTGGGCGACAAGAAAACATCCACTGACCTAGAAAACAACCTCACCATTGATGACACACCGGATTCACGTGCCGACACTACTAACGCCAAGATAGATGCCGTTAAACTAGAAGTAGAGAGTCTCAAGAATAATCTGACAAGGTAAGGTTACAAAAGTATAAAAAGATGTTTAGCGGCAGTTGTTGCTTAGCAAAAAGATTAACGCAGTTGCATATTATAATATACAAAAACATCAGAATAATAAGCTTTGTTCGTCCCCACTATCTCCATTTACATAAAAGAAGAAATATAAGTATACAGTTGTTAGAATAGACATGTCCAGGTTAGGTAAGTCCCTACATGGATATAAGCTACTACAGCAGTCTGATGATAATTGCTAATATTTAAAGGACAACCTCCGGGCTATGTGTCTAGAAGTGGCATCCAACGGCAATCCTCTAGAAAAGCATATATCGGAAGCTGAGAAACTGCTGAACAAATATGAGCTGAAATTAAACGAGTACGGCAACTCTAGTAAGGTACAAACGGACTTTGTGCCGCTTAGCGAAGTATCTTTGGCAGACGAGGCCTGGCACAGCAAAATGTCCGAAGGTAAGAAAACTAATCATACAATTTCATACTTTTAAATATAATAGTAACATAATAGCTTAAACAGCGTACGGTAAGAGAAAACAGATAGACCGAGGAGCTGGTGAAGATGGCTAATACTTGATGAATGTTTACTCGTCCATGGGCGAAGAATTTTTAGGGACAGCTTCAGCAGTCTTCATCTATGAATGAGGCTGATACTCGAATTATGATGAAGATAACTTAGCGAGGCAACAATGACCATGACAGAAGTTTAAAAACAAGATAAAGTACAAACGCTTTTACCTGAAAATGGTAGGGTATATTAAAAATGCACTGGTTATACGACTTGTAAAATAGCTAGCTCGGGCTGTATATCCGGGATTCAATTATTCGGTACCACCCCGAACAGAATGGTAACTTTATCATCACAAACGAAATTTTACATACAATATAATATCTATAGGTATTTAGTAACAATTTTGTTTTTTGTGATTTTAAAACAGTAATGGAGCGTCAAGAAAAAGAAATTGTGAAGATTCAAAAACTATTATCGGACGCGGAAAGCATGTGGAAGGACTGCCTAGGTTGGCTGACCTGCAAATAACTACCAACCAAACTCTGGAGGCTATTGAAAGTGCCAAAGAAGACTTGAAAGAAAGTAGCGAAATGGGTAAATACCAACATGCTTACACATACCTAGTCCAAATTAGGTACATCTAAGATTTTAAAATCTATAATTAATCTATACCTAAATGTTTTTGGTAACAGTGGTAAGTCAAGTGACCCAGAAACTTCGTGAAATGACAGACCGTCTAGCGACGACAAACAAGGACATCCAAAACAGTCTCACACAAGGCAATACAATGACAGAGCGAGCCTACAACGACATCTCTCGCAGCTACGAGTCGCTGCGTACCGAGGTAAGAAAACTTAGGTACTCATATTAGGTAGGTATGTGACTGTGACTCTGAAACTGAAGGTGGAGTTATTCTTCGCGAAATCCCTGCAGGTTCTGCTGTTCATAACAAAATATCCTGGGTACTTAGAAAGGTTATTTGTTGTTAAAAGACGTGTACTTACCTTAGTGATTTCAATGATACCCTTACAAAGTTAATATAAATTTAAACAGATTTTGAAAAGTGCAGTAATGGTTTAGAAAATGATACGGTTTACGCAGCATCTCAAATACAATCGTAATTACACTAAGATAATGATTTAAATTTCAGGTGGGATTATTATCAAAGAACGAGCACGTTTTACTTCAAACAGCCGACAATGTGATCGCTAACAAGAAACGCATCGAATACGGCGTGCACCAGATCCTGATGGAGGTGGGAGAATTAGTCAAAACCCAGGGCAAGAGTCTGAACCGAACGGTCAATGATAGGTTAGTAATTTGCTTCATTACACTATAAACCCCACAGGTCGCTATGCGAAGAAAGTCTGGCTCTAGGCCCCGCGTTTAATAAGGTCTTCATCTAATCGAGTACGCAGAGTACGCTTTGACTTTAAACTTAAAGTATAGGTATTCCCTGAAGGATTTTAAACAGTTTTCTACACTTTTTTTGCGGTTGGTAGATTTGAAACCTGAAAGTCTGTTCCAATGCATTTCAAATGCAGTTATGCTTTAGTAATAATATGCAGAGGGTTTTGTCAGCCCGGGACCTTTGCGTAGCTCATCGTCAGAATATCGCTTGTGTTCAGTGCCGTAAATAAGGCTGTGATTCCAGTGCCGAGGCAAAGGGCGTACACTCCGAGGGACAAGAGAATGGCCAGACTAAATTGGACCTCTTATTTTTTCTTTTGCTTCTAATAAGTTTCCGGCTCCGCTGCGCCTCTAGTGCTCAATACCAACACAAGCACGTAGATACGCTCCCCCATGACTGTATTATTAAATCTGACAGTTCAATTAGACAAAACATCGCACAGTCATAGATAGTTATAGAAACTCGCACAGTGCGCAAGTTATAGCTCGCCAAAAGCGTAAAAAGGCTATTTACGCACTGCTGGTGTGTGCATTTTATTAACAAATAACACTTGTATCCTTCAGGTTTGACGTTGTACAAAGTGCAATACTAGACAAGCAGTCCAGCGCGCAGATGAACCTAAGCGAGAAGATAGAAACAGAGATGGCGCCGGTGTGGCGACAGATCGGAATCATGTACAAACAGCTCACCGCTAACAAGGAGTCACTGGACAAACTCACGGTAATGAAAACTATTTGATTATAAGGTTGCAATCATCATCATCATCATCATTACAACCTAGAAAGTCCACTGCTGAACGAAGGCCTCCCTAATGATTTCCACGCGGACCGATCCTTGCAGTTGACATCCATCTGCTACCTGCCACCTTTACCAGATCATCAGACCATCTGGTTGGGGGTCGGCCTACGCTTCGTTTTCCGTTACGCGGACGCCACTCGAGAACCTTTCCGCCCCATCGGCCATCGGTTCTACGCACTATGTGCCCTGCCTAAGGTTGCAATAATTGTCATCTATATCAACCTCATCTCAGCCTTAACGTCCTAGAGCATGTCTAGCAGCAGCATTAGGTCCCAGCTACTAACTAACGATGATTAGTGCCGGATTACCAAATGTCAAGAGTAGCAAATGCTACGGCCTCGCGCTACAAGTGAATACCTGTTGAACCGAAAAAATAAATAAAAATTAAAGCAGCGTCAATTATCTTGCACGCATGAATATCTTAGTTATATGGCTTAGGCTTCACTAGGAAAAATATATAGAACGTTGCTTTAGGGTAAATCCTAATAATAAAAATAAGTAGAACTTAACGTAAATGTTTATTATAATAATATATTTTAGAATAGCATATTCATATATATACTATTTTCTACCTTCAAATGGCTATATTACGAAAAATTATAACCTAAACTTAGGATCCTGAAACAAAATATAAGGTAAGTAATCCGGCATGACGATGTAGTCGTAAATGAAGTCTTGGACATTCTTTCAATCAGGACTATAGCTGATTATCATTATTACTTTCTTATAATGTTTCTTACTAACATTACATGCTAAGGTACATAGCTATAAAGTATTATACACTAACCTCTCATTACAGCTAATTTGGTACAATCTGTGCCCACATGTTTAGAGTTCAGTTCTAGGATGTATATTTTATTCAGAAACTAATGACTGTATTTGACTGTATCTTGTTTGGAGACTTTGACAAATAAAATAAATAAAAACCACTAATCCACACTGGGACCGCGTGATAGGTTACGATCCGAACACCTTATAGCCATACTGTGTGAGGTCTGCAGTGGGACGTTTAGATGATGATGACGATTTAAAATAATAGTTTACTACTTTAGTACTGCGATGTTATGCATTTTTTTTACTTGCAGGAACAAACAGTACGATACGTGAACGAGAGCGCCACCTCGATGGACAGTATCAATACTAAGGTAAAAAAAAAAATAACCTTATTCCCGTACATTTAAGAATTATTTATTTACTGAACGTATATGTACCGTATAGGCATGTAGAAAAAACTGATATTTCAAAATTAGAAACATACACTCCAATTTTATTAATATGTATAAATTAATTAAACTGTATCCCAGGTGGGCAAGATAACGGCACGCATGTCGGAAGTGGACGAGAATTTGAATTATTTGCTCGGAAGGCTGTCATTGGTGACGCAGGAATTCCATCAAATCAAGACAGGGCTGGGCGAGGCGCTGGAAAAGGCTAAATCGAATTTAAGCGTGGTACAAGAAAAAGGTAAAGTATTCGAATTCATATTACCCCAATTATATATACATTTTATGGCGAAAGTAGATTCTACATACCATATGTTTTCCATTAAGTGGGGGAACTCGTAAGTACCACAATTTCATTACCCATCACTATTAGGATCACCCAACCAATCTCATTTATTTCTTGCACCAAATCTTATTTTTAAAAAATCTGATGTTAAACAAAGGAATTGTTAACTAACATTAGCACTTACAGGTTTACACAGTACAAAAATCAGAACAGAGCTTATTTCACCCAGGTTAGTAAAGTCCTATTGAATCCTTGTAAAAATTAAAAATTATCACGCCGTACTTAAAGCTGTAACAGAAACAACTGAGGGCCCTTTTTCCTGTCACGCGGGTTTGCGTCCACACGCGGGTGACCCGCAAGCGTGTCGCACGGATCCCATCATCATCAGCTCATTACACGTCCCCACCGAGGGGCACGAGCTTACGCGTACAGGGTGATAAGGCCTTAGTCGTCCACGCGGGCCCAGTGGATCGATGACTTCACACATAACCTTTAAATCTCTTCGCAGGCGTGCGTGAAGGTTTCCTCACGATGTTTTCCTTCACCGTAAGAGCGTCGGATAACGGACATATAATTTCGAAAATTCGAAAACATATTGGTACGTGGCGGGATTTGAACCTCAGCCCTCCCGGTAGGAGGGTAACAGTCCACTCCATTGAGCCACCGACGCTCTTATAGGCTGTTAGATGATGATTATGATAAATAGAAGTCACCATCAATCAGTTTTCACTAGTTGCTACGTTAAAATGTTGAACACGAATGATCTTAGGTACGGTTTGTATATGTGGTGTACTTCAGGGCCTTTTCCTGTCAAGCGGGGGTTTGCGACAAAAAATCCATTCCGTGTTGTGCGTGCTGCTCACTAATACTTTCGTGTACAGTATGGAATTAAAACGGCTACAATTCCTTACTCTTTATTCAAAAAAATATCAAACTAAAAAAATATCGAGTAGACCCTTATCTTGAAGGAAGACTATATACTAAAATAGGTACTTTTGCGCCTCTGGTTTTCGAATTTTTGAAAATATATGTACGTTATCCGACGCTCTTACGGTGTAGGAAAACATCGTGAGGAAACCTTCATGCACGCCTGTGAAGAGATTCGAAGGTTGTGCGTGAAGTCGTCCAATCCGCACTGGGCCTGCGTGGGACTAAGGCTTAATCACCACACATTTAGGTACAGACACACACATAGCATAATTATCAGGAGATTGGGATATTATAATTCACCATCAGGCCATTTTGATGACTTAACTTTTTAAATAAACTGTTCATGTCGAACATATTCTATAAAAATATAATTCGTTTTCCTCTTGCAGATAAAGGCCCCGGCCCTCATAACATCACCAGTGCAGAAAATACAGCTTAACGAATGGTGCCAAATGTACTTTAGATCTATTTTACATTTACTTAGAATTAACTGTAGTTAGACTGACGTTTAGGGGAGGTTTTTTAACATAAAATAAAACCTACATGATATTAACTTTTGCAAATATTTAATCTTTCATAATTGTGGATCTATATATTTATATTGTACAAGTTATATGATACAATTAAATTTTATTGTGACCGATATCTCAATGTCACTTACGAGTGAGCGTAAAACCAACAATATACAACTGACGAGGAGCTTCTAAGAAAATGTGAATTAATGAACTGTACAATAATCATATTATATTGATATAATAATCTTAAACAATATACACATAAATTATTTGTCATTTTTTATGGTAATTTATTTTTTATAATCCTGATTACAACCTCATTTTCTATGTGCAATTAATATTAATAATGACAAACGAAGTAAATAACGATACTGAATTTCAAATCCAAAAATATTATAGTAAAGTTTTTGTCCATTATTAGTGATTTTAACGATTATTTGTATTACATTTTGAAACAGTGAAAACACTCAATGTATCATACAAAGTAAAATAAATATTACAATTAAGTTACAATAAATTGGCCGTTTTTTATTACGTATTTAATATGATACACTTCGGGAACGAATACACTTGCAATACATAATTGTATATGTTAATACACTTTAAAGACGAACAGTTATTGTTATTCAATTCTGTAAGAGATACTTGCTTTTGAATGAGAACCCGCTTAAGGTAAAACTCTAAACACATTCGTTGTTGTTGTAACAGCCTAAATGGGACATTCGCTAAATGCTACTCATAATATTGTAATATAATTAAAAAAAACAACAATGTCCCAGCACTGAAGACACTTAACAATTTTATTTAAAAATAAAGGAATGTGTATTAAATCTACGCGAACCAGTCGCTTGTTCATTTGGTTTTATCTACATTAATAGGATATTTTCCGTATCAGTAATTTTTTAAATTTAATTATTACGAATAAAAACAACACTAATAAAGAGGCAAACGTTCAATGGCAGTGGCATACCTAACACCCACACACAAATATCACTTGAACATTTTGCATGAATCACTGTACGCACATGCTTGTTCACATGTACACTACATTAATGCAAAAAATATTTACAAATCCTTAATTATGTGTTAAAAAGCACTTATTAGCCATTTCTTACCCCTTTCCCCAAAACCTACCCAAAAGTGAAAAATATAACTACAATAATATCAAAGCTGTAAACATAGTAACAGAACGTAGCAAAAGTAGAAAACATTCAAAATGATTAAGTGTGAGATAAGAAGTTTGTATAATGCTCCTTTTGTTTCTAACTAATAAACGATATTAAAGCACATAAAGCTTTATAACAGCTTTTAGATAATTTGAAAGTACTGATTATATAATTATGAAAACAATTGAAATGGATCTATATTGGCCGAGTATGAAAGTACAAGCTCCCTAAGTGAGGTAAAACTAAGATTGTCCATGAGACAAAACCTTCATGTCTGTGACATCTACACTTTGTACAATGTGGTATCAAAACAACGCGGCGGCGCCAGCGGCGGCGGATGCGCTATTCTAGAAGTGCCTTTCTTTATCAAATATTCATTTTAGAAGCTTATTAAATACAGTACTGGAATAAGACTAACAATCAATTATTAAATAAGAAAATTAATCATTTCAATTTGGTACGCATTGTTAGATTCGATAAAAATGGGCATTTCCCAGATAATTTGTGCGTAGGCGCGAGTACACCGTGCGCCGGCCCCGCAACGGTTCCCTTAAGTCGACTGTACGCTACTATTTATAATTCATTAACTCCTAACTAAGTTTCCAGTGTAAAATTGTGCCACACAAGCGCGACCTGGATGGGACACCTAAAGCGGAACGCAACATCGCCGCGTGCACGTCCACGACGCGCACGCACTAACTGTACTCCATTTCCATATATGCTTTTTAAGGAATCAATATATTAAATTCCTGTAAAATCAGAGTTTACAACCCTGTAAAAATCATTGTTATTTCTCTACAACACAACTTTTATAAAATGACATCCACTTCCCGAAATACTTCACCTGATTACATCTATAATAACTAAGTTCCTTGGATTTGATTTGGAATAACCTACCGCGATACCTAAATAATACAGTTGTGGCCGGACAGAAAGGAGATGTTTGAGTACCCTAATACCGTTCACACGTACTTGATACATGAGAGCTATTCTAACCATGATTCTTATATAATGGAACTTACATAGGAAGACATACATCTATACACATACGCCTTTATTCAAAATCAATTTCATTTCATTATTGTGATGCAGGACTAACTTTATTCACCATATATGCAGAAATATAATAGTAGAAGTATTCAAGACTCAATATCATTGGAATGAAGCAAATGTAATGAAACAATAAAGTTAAGACACAATTTAACACATATCCGCAAAATTGAGGAAGTTAATGACAAAAAATTGATACAAGTTGTAAGTATTGAAAAAATTATTGTAGCAAATTAGGACATGACCACCCCATAAATCCGAGGCACTTACATGATCTTAAGAATAATGATATACAACTACTAACTAGTGGTACCAAATGTTAGCTCATTGTCATCCGTGAAGGACCCGTTGATACAACGAGTGTGACACATTTAAAGCTATGGACATGTTTCACATACTAATCGTTATATTGTCTAACCTAACACGGAGAGAGAAGGAGCTATCATAACGTGTAAAGTACTTATCTATGTATCCTACGTTCAGCTCTTAAAATTTATGCGAACTGACTGTTAACCAGTGCAATTACATACAAAATTGGTGTAGTAAATGAGTGTCCAACTTCATTTATGTGCTTGCATGTTAAAAAAACGTTTCATGTTAAAAATGTGTTTGGAAAAAATTTAAACAAGTGCAGTAGTGAAAAATAGTTAATTGTCTCAAATCATTACTTCTTTAAAGCGTACTTTCCATAACATGTATGGTTAAAATGTTAAAAGTAGGTGCCACTCCAACCCTTTCAACAACCAAACCTACGAAGCGGAATGTCACAACGTTCTCGCGTGATCTATGTACATATCGACAAGTTGCAATAACAAAACAACAATTACTTTATGTATATTTTAAAACCATCGCACATAATTTTATGTACAAATTCAACGGGTTCAGTTAAATTGACTGAACGTAACATCAATAGGATTCGTCTTCGCGTGGCACTTCAACAGACCATAATATAGCTAGATTTAATAAGAACCTTCATTAGTTAATCAATTCCTATTAATGCTATATTACAAGTAGGTTTTTTAGTCATATTCATCTCTTGAGCTTATCAGGACTCATTCGCTTATAAAGCTTTAAAAAGAAAGTCACAATGAGTCGAAGTCGCCACACGAAGCATTACAAAATATTTATCTTATGTACATATTGTCGTTCAAAGATAAGAGTAAGAACTAACATCTATGTTGGGTGCGGGGATATAAAAGGTGTCGTCGCGGAGTTTACCTCCGCGTGCTCTTGGAGGAGGGCGCGAGTGTGAGTGCGTATGGGGGTCGCGCCCCCCCCTTTCCTAACTGGAGCACGACGCTGCGAGACCGGCGACAGTGGGAGTCCCGCGGGCAGCCCGACAAAGTCACTACAACCTGCGACAGAAATCTACACTTGCAATCCAAACCACTACATAATTTCATATTAGATTATATAAATATCCACAATCATTCTTATGGTGACAAATAGCCCAAACTTAATCAAGGAAATTGTATTATGGGCACTTAACAATGGGTAACCATACTCATATACTATTTTTGTAAATATGTACAATTGTACATACCACCTAGAGCAATTAAATCAAACAACTTTATGTACACTAATGGTAGTATTACACTCGGTGTACCCAACCCAAAACCCTTGGTTTAGTGCTGACATTTTCACCATTGCCACATGGGTTGTATGTATTAATTAAATAATTATAACTTGTTATCATTATGAGAAAGTAAAATAGTATGCCAAGTGTGCTTAGAGCTATAATATTTTTATAGCAAATCAATTTTTTTAGGATAATAGGTAAATCATAAGGAAATATTTATTCATATTACATGAATATCAAAAACAAAGTAAGAAACACATTAAATATCAGGTCTCCCTTAAATAAAATATACCCTGGACTATTAAGAAATATGACAATACAAAATTTTGTCAGATGCAGGCTCCCAGCATTAATCGCTTTTGGGGAAACATAATGCATGTATAATTATCACTAATGATGTGTAAACTTTATAATTTAGAAAATTTGAATTTTCGCAAAATAGTAATATTTTCTTAATTTAAAAGTAGTGATATTTTCTTAATTTAAATATATAGAATATTAGTCAGTCAATTACCTTTCGGCTTCCTGCATGATTTCTGTTCACATAGCCATACACCTTGCCATGTGCCCAAATTTAACTTCCATCAGTTATGGGAATTGTAAGTGATGATCCCAAAAAGCATGCTTTAACATGGGCAGGCTGTAGAAGAAGAAAACAATTTGACATTTATTAATACATACTTTTGTAACATTTACACTTCGTATTTAAATATCTAAGCAGACAGCTCTCTTGATGACTATAGTTTCTTATAGCACCTCAGTAATCATTAGGTAGAACATATAAGCTGTTTTTGCAAAATAGTAATATAATGAGAATTTTCACAGCCATTCTCACAATTTGGCCTAATATTACCATTGACAATACCTTCAAGATTATGGAGAAAATGGGAATGTGGGTTTATAGACTTCTTTAAATCAAGTCTACCTTGGGTAAAATATACCCTGGACTGTTAAGAATTAAGACAAAACATAGTCTAATGCAGGCTCTATGCATTCATTACTTAAGGGGATATGTAAAATGTGTTTATATTGAATTTAATTAATCATGTTACATATTATTTGCTGGACAGAGTAACATAATACAATAAGGAATATATAGGATACTGTATTAATTACATGTAGGTACATACTGCAAATAAATATACAAATACTGTAGCTATAACCAGTGTTTATATCTCAAGATAAAGAATCTTCTATTCTTTAATCAAACATTTTGTGTAGTCATTATTTTACACTTGTATTCACTGGTTTTGTACTGCAAACAATATTGCATTTTATATATGCCAGTTTTACTTGCACCTCCTGTTATGATTAGTTAAAACTGTTATTTCATTTGTAATAATTATCTTCATGTTAGTGTAACACTAACATTTAAAGGACAACTGACCATTATACAGGCAGTAACAAATTACAAATATAATGTATTTACTTAAATGAAACAAAAGCATTAATTTGTTTATTTGAAGATTTGACAGCCTGTCCTCATATTGACATTTATTAGTAGGTATGTCAGTTCTTTACTCACCATGTCGTCAGGTCCTTCACAAGAATGGCGGTAAGGCAAGCCTTCTGGCACTATTTTATTGAGCATCATCTCCATGTCATCTCTGACATCAGGGTCCCAACTTTCATTAAGTGCCAGGCTCGCAGATGTGTGCATTACTGGAAATAAGGTGACACAAACAATCAGCTGGTTAGTTTCACCACTAATATCATTCATACGTTCAGGCAATTGTATTAGCTATTTAGTAAGCATGATAGTAAATAGGTACCATACTAGCGTAATAAAAGCCAGCCCTACATGTAGGGCAAATATGACAAGTGGGAGGGGGTGCATCATCGGCGGCAAGAACACGATCTTGACGGCTGACGACTAGGTACTCACTTTGGATATGGCACAAGCCCACCGCGAACTGAGACAGCTCCGGCACCTGCTTCAGAATCTCCTCTGTGACGAGGTGCACGCCTCGGTGCTGTGGCCGCAAATTTAGTTTCCGTTGAAACCACGCGGATCCGATCTGAATTCCTCGGTTCGAGGCCATGTTTAATTTTTAAAAACGCTACAGAGTGACCGCAAGAACACAGACGATCTTACACAACATCACTTAGGACAACCTTTACACAAATTAATCCACAATTATCATAAAAGATTCATCTTCGATCTTTAAATAGTAATAAATATAACGAGGTTATAGGACAGATTCGACACCCTATTTTCTGCGGGAAAGTGAAACAGGCACAAACGAAAGAGAAAAACTATCAGAATGTTGTCAACGTAAAAAAACAACATCTGCGTCATTCATTCATGTTTAGGCTGTGGTGCGACATAACAATTTAATTTAATTTAATGAAAACGAAATATATACCTACTATATTTGTACCAAATTTGTACTTTCCTCTATGAATCTAACATATTCATAAGTTTTATATACTTTTAGTACGTGATAATCCCAAAATATCATTTTAAAACATATAACTTAGTGTTATGAATTATCAAAATTGCTATGTTATTACCTGTAATTATTTTTTGTTTAAGTCCTAATTGATAGCTAGTTTGTTTTAGAGTTTGTTATAGATGTTGATAATTATCTTTTAATACCCCAATATTTTATGACAGCTATTAGCTAGGCTAGATATGACATTGAGCTAGTTACAAGTAACACTGGTTTAGGCGGTATTAAAGAGAGGGAAATTCAAAATCTCAAATAAACGCGATAAACCGCGTATCTTTCTAGTTAATAATAATAATTGTTTACATAGATCACTATGAAATGAAATCAATTATAATATAAACAGTATTTTAGATTATTTGATTAAAAGTTTTAGAGTTTCACTACAAATTTATATACTCTTAGCGACTTGTTCAGGGGTGTGCCAGAGGGTGGGAGCGTAATACTAGGCGCGGCTAATAACCACTCCTATGAATTAGCATGATTACTTTTTCTTTCAATTCGAGGTTCTTGTGTTCGTAGAGGTTTTGTTCGTTTTCTGTGCATTGCTATTCGATATTTTTAAAATGGATCCAATTATGGACGTTATTAAAAATTCTGAAGAGCCTGAATGGCTCGAAAGGCCTATCGTGGGTGAATTAAGGCTTTGGCAAATTATGTTTTTAAGTTTGGCTGGTGTAACGTGTTTAAGTATGACGACTCCAGTACCTAGTTAAGTGAGTCTGTTCTTTTTAAATGTAACTAGTAAGGTTTTATTAATTTGTAGTTGTGATGGTGTGCTGTTGTTTTCGTTTTCGAATACCTCGTACGAAACAACAAATTGAGGCAGACTACCAAAGGCGTAAAATAACTACTAAGTTTCGTCAACAGCTGGAAACAATTCAGGATGCGAAAATGGATGCAATGTCTTTAAAAGATGGTAACTAAGAATTCTAATTTTATTTTATATTTGGAGCTCGTGTATAGGTACACTTAGTACATTATATGATATGTTACCAAAGTATATTATGTTAAGACATCTTTAGATCACATTGACAACTAGACTGTGATAAGTTATTAGATAGACTGTCTGTTAATAACCACTTTGATTTATATTTTACTACCTAAGTACGAAATTATTTCAAAAACTAGATTTTTGTGATATCAACAGCATATAAGCAACATTCAACATTACCTAAACTTACGCCTTCTTAATCACCTAAGGCTTGCATACAAAGGCATGACACTCATGTCAGACTTAATTTGTTAGTCGCATACTCGTAAAGTAACCATCAGCAGGTACACAACTAATTGTAAGGCGATATTGGAAATAAATTTGACTTTCCACCACTGTACTAAAATTAAAGTTATCAAATGTCATGAAATCATTTCTAAGTTGATTACAAACAATAACTGGCAGCCGAGATAAAAGATAAGATAAGGGTCGACAAATTAACTATGAGCGAATAATGTATGTAAATTTCATAATTTCCTTTATTTAACTTTCGAGCGTTAGAACTGTTGCACGAGAAGACAGGCCCGAACATGGAAGGGAACCAGCAAGAGTCGCAGCATAGCTCGATCGTGTCCCCGCAGCAAAGTAAGCCATACATTTTATAAATATCACCTACATAACTCATAAACAGTCAATAAAGCTTCATCAACCCATTAAACGTCCCCACCGAGGAGCACGAGCCTACTCTTATAGGGAGATTAGGCCTTTGTCGTCCACGCGGGCCCAGTGCGCGTTGGACAAATTCACGCTTGTGCGTGAATCTCTTCGTAGGCGTGCGCAGGTTTACTCACGATGTTTTCCTTCACCGTGAGAGCGTCGGATAACGTACATATAATTTCGAAAACACATTGGTACGTGGCGGGATTTGAACCTCAGCCCTCCCGGTAGGAGGGCAACAGTCCACACCATTGAGCCACCGACGCTCAAGCTTATTTCATGCAAAATTCCGCCAATCAGCACATTGAACGACGCGGTCGGTCAAAAAGTTCATTGACTGATTTATAGTGAATAAGCTTCTTGTCCGGTTTGAGTTTTGTCTGAAACACATAAGCCACGAATGGGCTGGCTCAACCGAAGAGATATATGATAACTGCCTTCCCCCTCCCAATTGTTTCTGTTCTCCTCCCTTATAAAGTATGGCAATGCTTACATTTTTTAGAAGTTGACTATCCTTGGTATCCCTTACGATCAGGTGAACCGACTGCTATTTTACCTAAATATAAATAGGTAATATCTATCCGTGACAAACTATGCGCAAACAGCGTTTAAAAAACATTTCTTAACCTATTCCCACACAATTTGCGTGTACAGGATGGAAGTGCAAGGGGAGTTGGCTTAGGGGATGTTTGACTGCCCATTTGGTGTAGTTAATGGTTGAGATATCGGCTACTTCACCAAGGGTACCGGGTTCGATCCCTAAGCAGTACAAACATCCGTGTGCATTAACATTTTTGTATTGGTCTGTAAATACAATACAAACAAATGTAAATGTGTTCATCAGTTGTTCAGTACCCATAATATAAGCTACATGCTTAACTTAGGGCTAAATGGCGTTGTGTGAATATCAGTGGATATTTATTGATCTTTCATCCTAAACCCTTGACAGACCGCGGATGTTTGAAGTACCTACTTGTAGATGCGTTAATATTAGAAATCTGCAACATTGATCCTATAGGTTCTAATATCTCGGGGATACGTCACTTAGTTGAGATTTTTCTTAGTTTGGTAACATTGCAGGCTGAACGTGTGCGTTACCCTAGCAGGAAAGTATGTCCTAGAGTGATATGAGTGGTACCAATGTTTTGTGCTCTATTTACTATGTATGTGCGCCAAATATTATATATGTGCATCCAGCCGTTTTGGAATAAATCGAAAAAAACGGTTCCTGCTAGGGTAACGTTTTTCTAGCAGGAAAATTTTAAAAAAACATCGGAGAAAAAATAATTAGTCCGTTAGAAAGCTTATGTGTGTGCATGAATGTGCGCCAAAAATTATATATGTGCGCCTTCAGGTTTTTGAAATATTCAACTTTTTAATCTTCCTGCTAGGGTAACGTTTTACAAAATCGCATATCTCGAAAACTATTGCATGTGCGTTTATGAAAAAAATTGCATAAATAGCTCTTACATGTGCCAATATGTGCCGGAATTTTGAACAAGAAAAATATCTTAGATTTTAAGTTATAGCGATTTTTTAAGAAATGAAAAAAAAATATAGCCTCTTTATAAAAAGGCCGATAAGCTCATAAAAAATTGCATTTGATCCGTCTTGAGACGCAGATTATGTGCAGCAAGTTTCAATAGTGCACATTCATTAGTTGTTGAGTAATATGAGAAAAACTAAACAAAAAACCTATCATGTTTTTGACGTTCACATACAAGAAACTGGTTCAATCTAAGATGAGCGATTGTAAACCATGATTATGTGCATATTGTCAAGTAATAATGTGAAAATTTTCACCTTAAAATATTCCGTATTTAAAAAGATATAAACAAAAATCAAAAAAAATAAAATACGATCGATTATCCGACCAAATTAGAATGACTACTAAAAAGCGACGATTCGATATGTATCGATGGCCTTCTTAAATTTACACATCAACCTATTGACACATCTTGTGCTCAAGTACAGTAAAGTGATAAAGTGATTCCCATTCATTTTCGAAAACAATGTTTCCATATTTTATAAAATTTCATAAAAATGCATTGGGTAGTACAAAAGGAAATTATAAAGTATGTATTATATAATATAAACCAATTGGGGCTAGATAGCGCTGAGTGAGTGTCAGGTTATATTTATTTATTAAGTTCGTATTTTTCTTCTCACAGAAACTTCACACGGCTAGCACAATTATTTAGTACTTCTTTTTATCCTTTTTTTAGAGTTGACGTACAATACTATAAAACTCGTAGGATTTGAATAGATAAGCGTGACACCATAAATAGAAACTCTAAAAAGTGTGATGACACAAATGTCAAAGTTAAAATAACTGTCAATGGACTCTTTATCTCTGGTCGCACACGCCAGCTATGACGTCTTACGTATTGCTTGTAGAAAAAAGGACAGGTAATTACCTAAGGTATTAATTAGAGACTAATATATAAACAGTACTCCATCTTGAATAATGCGAACTTTTACTACAATTGGAAGTACAGCCCTTTTGTGGCTAGATCTAGCACTTTTTAGTACGGGTGAACTCCTTTTTTAACGATTTAGCTCTTTTTCGCTGTCTTGAAAATATTAACCAATGTATGAAGTTTTCGACATGCTAACAACTTTTTTACTATATCATCGGCCATGAAGACGTTTTTTAGACGCTCTAAAAAAACGGCTTCATGACATGATTATTTAAGCATTTGTAGAACGGAAAATCTATTGATGCTCAATCTAGCCCTTTTTAACTTCTCAAAACGCCCCATTTCTAAAACTAAGGTGGCAACACTGTGGAAGTGTTAACTTGTAGTTATATTCATACAGTTTTGATTGTGAACGACACGGTCGGTTATATTTTGTGTTATGAAGTTTTTTGAAAGTGGTGATAGAACTGCGATGATGGTAAGCATTTCATATTTCGTGTCATTTTATAATCCTTTTGACTTATTGCAAGCACTGTGGATATGCGTACCTACCGGTTGAGATGCAAGGGTCATGGTTCAATTCTGGCAGTAGGTAGTACTGCAATGGAGGCTTAAATTAAACACGTATTAAGTGTGTACTCTGTATAAGTCTATATCAAATGACTTACAACATCCTATATACTAACTTATGTCGATGTGTAGGGAGGTTGGCCATACACACTACACCTCCCCCGTGATTGAAACAAAAAAACATCATTGAATGTTTTTATTTTTTTAGATTTACAAAATGTTTTTAGGGAATGTCCAGAAAAAATTCGTTATACTATTTTAAATTACAATCAACATTATTATTTAAAAATACGAAAGAAAGAAAAATCCTAGTTCAAAATGCCTAAGTAAATAGCAAGTAAATTTATTTTATTTCTAGATATATACCTCTATTATTATATACATAAATAAGTTCAGCAGACAGGTTCTCCACTAATTAATATAATATAAATTATTAATACTGAATTATCGCAAAAAAATATTTAAAATTATAACAAAATTTTGATATAAACAATAAGTAGTGTACTCTCTTCTTAAATACACTTCTATAAAAATACAGCCATAAAAAATCTACTCAATACAATTTCTTTAACTACCATAACCATTCTCTAAAATCATTATCTTTTTCCTTCATAAACTTACTTGGCACAACACACTTATCTCATATCATTTCCTCATTTCATTGTTGGTCTGTAGTATATCCTTTTATATAAATTGTCGGCTCTTAGACGTACGTGCCACACACTCTCGACGTTCACAGCTGACTGGGCTGTCAACGACCACAGACGCTAGAGATGACATAATGCTTCCTTCTCTTCACTCACATACACTACATCCCTTCCTTTTCTCATTATTTCTTAATAAACATTTTTTATTATTACCTGAACATATTATTAATCAATTAATCATTACATTAATCAATAAAACCAGAAAAACAATTTTAAGTAATGACTAAATAATTTTTTCTCTTCTAATTAATTGTTCATTGCTTTCTGTTTAAACTCCTCTCTCTATAATTTCCTCATTTTGTTTTCGGTTTCTGTGTTGACAATTTCCATTCCCTTCTACTTTTTTTAAATGTAATATGTTACGTCTTAGTTGCTGTCCAGTTTCATCGTTCTTACTTCTACATCTCTCCCTTTCAGATTTAATGGTATGTGTAACTACATCATAATTAAGCTGAGTTTATTCGCTGTACTAGCATTCTTTACATATACTTTACTCCAATCTGTAAGTCTACATCACGTGCCCGACGTCTTTTATCAGCATCTCTCTTCCTTTTCTTTTTTTTCTCTGTCTTTATCTATCACTTCTTATGTCTTTAGCTCCTTGTTCTATATAGTCTATCATGGAATCTTGTCTCTGAATTTCCTTTGAAAAATAGTTCTGCCGGTGTTTTCCTGTCACACTATGTGGAGTGCTATGTACATCGTCAAATATTCTATCAGTGCTTCTTTCCAGCTTTTCCTCTCTACTTGACAATTTTTAGTCGTTTTATTATATCCCTGTTTTGTCTTTCACCTCTCCGTTCTGTTGCGGCCAGTAGGGTATTGAATTAAATAATTTTATATCCATTTTCAACACAATAACTCTTAAAACTCAGAGCTTACAAATTGTTTGCCATTATCAGATGTAATGGAACAGGATGTCCAAACGGCTAAAGATTTCTTTCAGTATGCGAATTATTTCCTGCTACTTATATCTCGACAAATTTTGATTTCTTTGTACCTTGAATAGTAATCGATCACAACCAGAAAGGTTGTCACCACTTGGCAATGGCCCCAAAAATCGATAGCAATATCAACCCAAGGTTGGCTAGGTAATTCTCTTCTCTTGAGTGGATGAGTGGATTTGGTGCCGAAACCAATGTGCATCCTTTACAGGAGCGTACTAAATTCTCGACATCCTTATCATACTTAGGCCACCAAACTTTTGCTCTAAGTCTCATCTTCATTGCAACCATTCCAGGGTGACCCTCGTGAGCAGCATCCAAAACCAGTCGTCTTAATTGTGTCGGGATAACGATTCTATTACCTCTTAGCAATATATCCCCATAAAAACATAGTTCATTCTGACATAACTTATAACATTGCACTGATTCATCCCACTTTTTGTTAAATATACCCTGTTTCACTTTTTGTATAGCAATGTCAGCTTGTGAATATTCCTCAATTGTTTTAAGCGGTACAGCTATCGGTCTAGCATAGTCAATTATATCTTGAACATAGTCTTTGTGTTGAGTTTTATCTTGGTTAAACACGCATAGTCTAGACAACGGATCAGCTATATTGTTTTTTCCAGGACGGTAAATAACCTTATAATTATAAGATTGTAGACGTAGTATCCACCGTTCAATTCGGGCGCATGGTTTGGACTTCGGGCCAAAAATAACTTCAAGAGGTTTATGATCAGTTATTAAATCGAATTCCTTGCCGTAGAGAAACATGTGAAAGTGCTCCACAGCCCAGACTAGAGCCAAAGCCTCCTTTTCGGTTTGGCAATACCGACGTTCGCAATCACTAAGAGTTTTGTTACCAAACCCAATAATGCGCGGACCTCTGTCATTTGTCTGCACTAAAATTGCTCCCAGACCTACCGGGCTTGCATCGGCGAAAACCATAGTTTTGTCATTCACATTGTAATACCCCAAATTAGGTATTTCACTCAAAGCAGCCTTAAGAGCACAAAAGGCTCTTTGTTGATTTTGACCCCATGAATCCCGGATATCCGCATTTCTGGCTGATTTTTTACGAAGCAGTTGCTTCAATGGCTCTGTAAGAGTAGCCATATTTGGAATCCATTTCCCAATATAGTTAATAAGTCCCAACAAACTTTGAAGTTCTGAAATGTTGATTGGTGTCCTGAAATCTTTTATAGCTGTTAAGTATTTATCTAATGGTCTAATTCCTTGATCTGACAACTCGTGCCCTAAAAATTGTACTTTAGCTGTTCCGTAAATACATTTTTCTTCGTTTAACATAATGTTATTGGCCCTTAAAGTTTCTGTTACCTTTCTTAACCGTGTGTCATGTTCTTCCTTGTCCTTGCCATACACTAAAATGTCATCTATAAAGTTAACAACTCCTTCACATTCTATTAGGACTCTCTCAAGTGTTTTTTGAAACATTTCCGGTGCACAGGTGATTCCAAACATTAATCTCTTAAAACGATATAATCCTTTACCAGATATAAATGTAGTAATATGCCTTGAGTCTGGAAGAAGCTCTAATTGATGAAATGCGTCCTTTATGTCCAATTTGCTAAACAGTTTTGCATTTTGTATCTTTGGTAATAACTGCTCCATCGTAGGTAATGGGTGATTTTCTCGCTTGATAGCCAATTTGCACGTCTCATATCAATACAGAGCCGAATATTCCCATCTGCTTTCAAAATCGGCACTACTGGAGATATCCATTCGGATGGTCCTTCTACTTTTTCTATTATATCCTTTTGAAGTAATTCATCTATTTTTTTGTTAATTTTTTCTTCGAGTGGTATAGGTATGCGCCTATAGGGTTGTGCCACTGGTTTAACATTACTATTGATCGGTATTTGTATCTGAATATTTTTAAATTTAGGAAACGGTGTCGTCTCAACGTTATTAGTATCAATGCAAAGTTTGAGTACGCCTAGTGCTATAGCCGTTATTTTACCCAATAAATTCCTTGTTCCATTATCAATAACATAGAAGGTGGCGTTTTGAACTTTGGTTCCAATTCGAATGTCAGAGTTAAATGATGTTAATAATTTGAGTGGAACTTCACTCCCATATGGAACAAATACTTTTCCGGGATTTTTTACTTCTTTTCCTATCTTTAAAACTGATCCTTTAATTTGCGACCATGTCTTATCGGTTATTAAGTTATGTTGACATCCTGAATCAATCAGCATTTCTACTTTATTTCCAGCTATTAAACAAACGACTGTATCATCATGTAACACATTAAATACATAATCAATTTTGTCTTCTATCGCGTTTGCCTGTTTAATATCTTCAACTTTATGATAAGAATTCTTTACTCTTTTAGCATCTACATTCCTTTCCGATTTGTTGTCATCGTAGCTCCTTTTTTTATTTTGAACCGTTGCTTTGCATTTAGCTTGAAAATGACCTACCTTCTTGCATTTGTTACAAATTTTTCCTTTAGCTGGACATTTTGGATCAAAAGCTAAATGATTCCAGCCACCGCATCGGAAACACTCTCTACGTTTTCCTACGAATACCTTTTCCTTTACTTTTGTTTCAATTTTATTTACAGTTTGATTCCTTCTTTTCTCAGTAAAATCACCTAGTTGGCGTTCTACCACCTCTAGAGTATTTGCTTCAGTTATCACTTCAGTTAAAGAAATATTTTCCCCCGCACGCAGAATCTTTTTCCTCAGTTCTTCTGATGAACATTTTTCAATTATTTGATCAATTAAACAGTCGTCTATATCAAGGAATTGACATTTGATAGCTTGTTGTCTTAATTTTACTAAATATTTTTCAAACTTCTCATTTTCCTCTTGCTTCATTTGCCTGAATAGGTGTCTTTCGTAGCGTTTATTTTGTTTAGGTGCAAAATATTCATCTAATTTCTCTATTGCTATTTTAAATACATCTGTATTAGAATCATCTTCTACTCCTTCTACGACATAGCCACCAGGTATATTAAATAGTATTTCTTGTAGTTCTTGTCCTCCCCAATGTAATAAACTGGCCCGTTTTTTTGAACTTGTATTAACATCCGCAGCTTCTAAGTAAATATATAAACTTCTCTTCCACCGCTCCCATCTGGGTCCTACAGATCCTGCTTCCCCATCGCACTCAAATTTTTCTAAAGTAAGACCTGACATCATCCAATCTGTGGACAACAAAACCCTTACAAAATATCTCATTATGGTTATCAAATAGGCATCATCCCATTAACAACCCTACTATTATTTTTTTTTATATATATATTTCTAATGAAATATTTTAAGGGAGCAACATGAACTTCAGTACACTGGCATCAACTCAATAAAACATGAGTAAACGGGCGTCACCCGAAATGAGCTTTATAGAAGACGGGCGTCACCCATATGTAACTATTCGGCTTCACCCGAATAAACTTCAGTGATCGGGCATCACTGTCAAAACTTTTAGCATACAGGCATCACCCGTTCTAATTTTCAGTACATGGGCATCACCCACAGTAAAACTTTAAACACGAGCGTCACTCGCAGTAAATCTTCATTACATGGGCATCACCCATAATAAACCTTGGTACATCATGGGCGTCACCCATAAAGAACTTTCACACACGGGTGTCACCTGCAGTCAGCCATAGTATATGGACTTCAGCCATATTTATTATTAGAAGTACAGGCGGTAACCATCTGCACTATAACTTGGCCATATATTTGAAATAAATACCTATAGCCGCGCTTTAATAACTATACACAAGGCCATAAGCATTTCAATATCATTTGCCTCCTTTGTGTTTCCACTACAAATATAGATAATTTTATTCAAGCAACAAGTTTTTTTGATATATATATAAATCTAATCGGTGCTACAAATTTACATCTGAAAAGAATTTCACCTCAACCGACAATTAGGGAGTATTTCATTATTCAATTAAAATAAAAATCTCGGCGTAAATCTCTGGGTGCGTTATTACGATTTCATCAACCAAAATCAGTACAGTATTTCGTACCCATCTTATTAAATATTTACTTCAACTTATTTTTAAATGAAAGCACTCGTTTATTTTAAATGTTAGACCGAAAACAATTATCGCTACCCATCCCTAACCAATTGAGATTGCCGTCACATCACTAATCTCTCTCTTGACGTGAGTCTAGCAATAATTATGACTAACATTAACACTTAATAAAAGACCATGATTTATTCTCTAATAATTGTTATATAAAGATCATTACATGAAATATAAACTTAACCTGTACATACATAATATATCACGACATTACGAGCACTCACAGCATCGCCTGTTATCTGACCATAAAAATCGATCATCTTACAAATGCTAGTACAACTAACGTCATAATTCCTGGTAAAACGCTGTTATTAAATCATTTCGATATTATTTGAATGTTACTATAAAACCATCGACCACCTGTTATCCAAACATTATAGGCGGATATTGTAATACATTTACCCATACTAACAAAATTCTACTGAATAAATACTGCTTTTCCTAATATTACCTCTTAGTACCCGGAATCAAAACTTGTCTTTACTAGGTCATTTAAAGGCAATTATATAAACTTAAGTTTGCAAATATTATTCCAGAATGAATGACCAGAACATAAACAAACTGCGCAGCGTGGCGCGCCGGCCGTACAAACAAAGATATCAATATCCCTTCATACTATGAAGTTTATAGATAACTTAGACGAAATCACTCCTCCCAATTCGATTTCGAACCAGGACGTTGAAGCGTAAATATATTTTAATAAGAAATGTCTGCTAAACACTATTGACAATGAGATATATTCCCGATTAAAAAAAAATAATATATTGTCCTATATCGCACTGTCTTTCTTTTCTTTTAATAATTTTCGTCTTTTGGATATAATGCATACTACTCACAGTTATCCTCGTCGCCAAAATGTAGTATATCCTTTTATATAATTGTCGGCTCTTAGACGTACGTGCCCACAACTCTCGACGTTCACGCTGACTGGGCTGTCAACGACCACAGTACGCTAGAGATGACATAATGCTTCCTTCTCTTTCACTCACATACACTACAATATGGCTGGTTGATTATTTGAAGTATATATATATTATTACTTTTTTTTCCACGCAGACAATGACATATCAAAAGGATTTGTGCCTTATGGTAAATACAACATACAATTTGTTCTGTATGTTTGGCTTTTTGTTTTTGTTGTCTGTTTGTTTTATCTAAAGGCCAAGTATAAGGTGTGTAGGTTCATACTTTTCAATGTATGACCGTAGTTGATGCTTTAGTGTATTATATTCCATTGGAATAGAGGTTGTATTGCCATGTTTTTTTTTGCTTTGTTTGTTTTAAATGTACCCGTCTACTCGTTTGCCTACTATGAAATAATAATCATCATCATTGACTCATATACGTCCACACCGAGAGGCACGAGCCTACACGTACGAGGATATAAAGGCTTAGTCGTCCACGCGGGCTCAGTGCGGATTGGTCGGCAATGAATTTATTCCTGGACGTGTGCAGGTTTCCTCGCGATGTGTTATTTTACTGTAAGAGCGTCGGTTATACGTTCATATAATTTTGAAAATCCGAAAACACATTGGTACGTGGCGGGCTTGGAACCTGAACCCTTTAAGTCGGAAGGCAACAGTCCACACCAATGAGCCACCGACGCTCATATGAAATAATAGTAATAAAAATTTTGGAGACACATTGCCAACTTACTTAGCCTTGATTCTATTGAATATTCAACTAGGTTTAAGACAGACATATCTTTTAGTAGACATTTCAAATTTAAATGATGAAGACCTGTGATGAGAAATATATCTGCAACAGGTCACCCATCATGGGGCATAGCGTGGTACATCAACGACCTCCTCATCCCGGAGATCTACGTGGAAAGGGGACAGAACTACACTTTCTACGTGGAAGGAGGTGATGACAGGACCAATCCCGCTAAGTAAGTAAATTAGTATATATTATTTCTGTGGTTTAACTTTGTTCACTTCACCACATCAGCTCATTAAACGTCCCCACCGAGGGGCACGAGCCTACCCGTATAGGGTGATTAGGCCTTAGTCGTCCACGCGGGCCCAGTGTTGGTTAAATTGAATGTTTTAGAACCTCACGCGACACTAACGCCTCCTGGTGGCAAAGTCATTCGCGGTAGCCCCCATTGTGCCCCTATAATATAAAAGCTGCGATATTTGTTTTTTTTATTGTATTGTATGAAAGTTGAGCAATAAAATGATGTTATTATTTAAAAATATTGTGAAACCCGGTTCACCGTTCTACATAAGCGACAGTTCGGAAGGTGGTTTCGGGCAGAAGCGGGAAGAGGAACGTCGAAGACAGCGCGTGTTCGCGGGCGTGGCGTACGACACCGAGGGCTACCCCTACCCCACGGCCGGTAAGCCGCTCGCACCTACACTGTGCACAGTGACGCATGCTAGGGATGCCCAAAAAAGTGTATTGTATCGATATATCGCATCGTAACTGTATCGAACTTGGTTGTATCGATACGTGATATTATCGATTTCCTTTGTATCGATATATCGTATCGTAACCGTATCGCATGCCTTTCAATTAATATGCGATATAATGAGTATATATCGTGCGAAGGGTTATCTTTTAGTAGTTTTACTATATTCTATTATTTTTTTAAAAGAAATAAATCATTTATATATTTAAAATAGTTTTATTCGATAAAAAAAATCACAATTGCCATTGATCAACACTTAAACAACGCCAAATTAATAATTTTGATAAGCGCTGTGGATTTAACCTATTACGGCATTCGGAAAGTGTGTGTCCAGCTAAAGAAAACAGGCGTTCAGAAGGAACTGGAGTTGCGACAACTATTATACAAATTAATCACCGACATAGTTTGATACGATACGTTAATGCGATATTTTTATAAGAATGCGATATATCGAAGCGTATCGTATGGTCAAAATATCGCATCAAATATCGATATATCGTATAGTGCTGTATCGATATTCCGATATATCGTATCGTAACGGGCATCCCTAACGCATGCCAGACAACATCGACCACAACACGATGCCTAGGGACGAAAAAAAACTTAGTCACCAAAAGAAGCTTGATATTTATAGCTTTTGATATAATAATAGTTTAGATTTTTGTTGAGCTATTCTATTGATGAAATCTTTTTTTGGCTCTGTCCACCGCGTTTTTGTACTAAATTTCTCATGGGCTTAGATCGCAGTGTCAGATATCGCAATACATTATAATCTGTGTATTGTGCAGATATCGTTCCGTATGAGACCCCTTTTGCACTTGTACTGCAATGTCGCGTTTAACCAGTCACCTATCCCCCCCACAAATCGAACTCGAAGAGTGTTTTGAAACAACAAAAGAAAACTTTATTCAAATAGTTTTTTTTTTTTTTTTTAATTTGCTTATCAACTTTTTCAATAAATCTGTTACAGAAACTTTTGAATCGTTAATTATTATTATTATATTTTTTGACTATCTTATTTAATGTGTTTGTAATGTCTTCAATGAATTAACTCGGAACGCATTATCCCACAATTTCACTAGTAAATAGGTGGTTGAGGATAAGGTCACTTAGTTAATAAAATTACTGGGGTATGAGACACCTAACATCTGTCGTCTCGGGTGACAGGCACAGGGCAGAGTTGACTAAATAATGACTAGGTACCTACATACTCTAATTTATTTTCTTCAAAAATTCATCGCCAGGCGTACTTTATTGTCATAAAAAACCTGGGTATCGTGGGTTAGAATACTACAAGGAAACAGCATTGGGAAAAGTCACTGAAAATGAACTAGAATTTCTAACTTTGACAATAAATATAGGTAAATAATTATGTACTTTCAATTTATATACACTTACCCGAATAAATATAAAAGAAAATGAATTTACTCGTCGAGTCTTCTAAATACACGATTTTTTCCTAAAAATAAATAGTTTTATATATTAAAATAAAGAAACCGCCAAAACTATTTTTTTACATTTGATGATGACTGTGTTGTCACTACTAAAATATGTTGTAAATGGTAGATTTCCAAAGTGCCAAATATTTTTTTTATTTGATTTAGATTACACAAATCAAAGCATTTTAAATGTTACAATTATGCAGTCATAAAGTTTTCCGTTACGGTTTAGGAACAATTTAGCAAAGTTTGTAAATATCAAAAATTATTTGTCCGTTTTTATCCTTAGGCTGTAATAATTATTTTTATGGCTGGCAGTGCTTTATAGCAACAAGGCCAACAAGAGTGTAATCTGGTGTGTACCTATCCAGAAAATAAAAAAGTGTTGTAATACTTGTAATGTTACAGTTGGTCGTTACTGCGAATGGACACACAAAACTATCGACCAATCGGCGACATCAGAGACTTTCGAGGATTATATGCAGACACTGCAGTTGGAGTGCAATGCTGGGGAGCCGGCAGTTCTCAACTGGACCGTGGCCCACGAGACTCCCGACTTGGTCTATTACCAGGTAATTACATTAACATTTATATAGCCTGGTAAAGATTTTCTTTGTTTATGATTATCTTATTGAATGCCAGGAATTCAACTAAAGTTGTTATTGGCGTTCAAAGGGTGAAATCACTTTGTAAAAGGTATAACTGACATTTTAAGGAAAGATATTTTGACCTCTTTTCGCGCAGTGGTACATATTTCCACAATAACTCGAACCTTATTGACTGACAATAGATTTCAAAACCAATGCATTTTGAAAACCTCTGAAGCCAGTTAAAAGATTAATGCCGCTCCCTGTCACACTCATAAGCCTAAACCCCATTGAGTAGGGTATGCAAAGCGAGTGATACTGTTCGCAAAAATAATATAAAATTTCCATTTCTGTCAAATTGAGTGCTGTTGATGACAGCTGATCGCCTATGGTTTCAATTCTGTAGAGGATAATAGGCGTATAAGTGGAAATCAATGAATACGTTCGCGATTTTCCGGGTTGTCTGGACGAACAGGGTATGCACTGCTTATTTGCATATATGAAGTGCACGCCACTGACTAGCATGGAAACTTCGAGAAGTCGATTAACTATCTATTTTAAGACACAAATACATTCGGTTTATGCAATTGTTTGATTTAATTTTTTTCAGTGCTATACTCACAATAATCTTGGTTGGAAAATACACGTCGTCGATCCAGGGACCCGGGTGCCTTTCCCCAGCGACCAGCGTGCCAGAACCAATGTGGCAACGTCTAATATAGCGCCGCTCACCCTATTAACGGCGGTCACAGCCGTCAACGTTATCGGAGCCAACATGGCTTCTAGATAAGGCAAATATATCCACGCGAGCCTCTTGCCTTGAAACGAGCTATTTACTAGTGAAGTGGTGGAGTAATGCGTTTTGAGTTAATGAATAGTAATACATGACAAATATAGAAAGGATCATTGTATTTGGGACATTCATAAAAAATAGTAATGATATAATATCATTTTTTAAATAAAATTAAGTAACAAAGATATTGCTAGACCCAAAATGGGGAGAAATGGTCTACCAAACCAAAACGCATCACCTTACTTGATATAAGATTGTGATATTGTTGGGATGTAATCAGCTCGAGGCTCGTGAAACTTTTGTACAGGTCTAAGAAATTGGGTAAATAATGTCAATCTACGTACATATTATCAATTTCATATCAGTCATTTTAAAGTGCATTTTATGCATTAACTTTACAATTTAGGCTTTGGAATACTTGAGTCTGTAGTTAATATACTATGACTATAAAACATTTTGTACCGTTACCCCCTTTCATGTTACAATACATATATATTTGCCTATAGATAGCTAATGAAAAATATTGAAATTATAATATTTACGTATACATCCGTTTACAGTTTTTTCATATATTTTCACTGTATTTATTATTATATCTTAGTAGTGTAACAACTTTTTAGAAGACAATAAAAGCATGAAAATGTAAAATACAAGAGCTTACTAATTTTCAAAACTAGAAAATTGATAATTAGTAGCCGTTAGGCTACATTAAGTGACATTCAAAAATAAGTATTGAACGTTTTTGTATCATTTCGAAGCATATATATTTACAAGTTTAGAATATTTTTTATACCTACTTAATATTATAATGTTTCACTGCAGTGGCAATAATAAAATTGAAACGTACCAAATTACTATTGAGTAAATTTGGGGAGAACTATTGTAAAGAGTAAAATTATGTTTGCATAGTAAGGGGGTAATAAATATAGAAATATTGATATATTTATGGAATTGATTCCGTGACGTTTGGCTTGGTGTATTTTGGAATTTTAGTATGTAACCTATATTAAAATATGCCAAAATGGAAACATTGACAATAAAATGACGTGTTAATTATATTGAAGTGTATTATTTAGATTATTAAGTTTTATGTACCTATACATTTTTATACCATGTGATTGACAATAAATGATAGAAAATGTGGTATAATTTTGTAAAAGCATATAAATACTCTTAAATGAATATGTGGAGTATTTTTTCAATATTTTGATGTTTACAGTATATATTTTATTTAAAACGTTGTTTGGTTTTATAATAATTTGTTTGCTAATTAAGATAATTATTATAGTGGTAGACAATAAAACTACTTTCTCAGAGATTTAACCCTAAAAATTTCGCATAAATACACATATATTATGTGAAGAAAGTTTGTAATTATGGACAATAAATCTTTTGGACTGTTTATGTAAGGAACGTCTTAGATTAGTATGAACGTGTTAACGAGAGACAATAATTTGTCTATTACAACTATATCTAATTATTATTATTTATCTTTATTTATGCTATATTAAATCAATTTATCGGCTATTGCCAGTGTAATATAATATTTATTCAGAATTATTGCATACTATTGAATTTACCTAGCTTAGGTTCGTTACAGTGACATGGAGAAATAATCACCATTATAAATGTCTATGACATATTTTAGTAATACCAACATCAAATACTACAGTGTAGAAAACCCAAAACAAATAAAACATAAGCAGAATATTAAAAAGTTCCAGTTTTGAAATGACAATATTAGGTCTAAATATCTAGTATTAAAACTTTGAACTCGAATATAAATCTTTAAATATAAAAAGTCTAAAAATCAGAAGTATTGACATATATTACTATATGGCAGTGATAGACAATCTTTATACATACGTTATCTTTGAAAAGTAAGTTCCTTTAGAACAAGCTTCTATCAATTAATGTTTTGATCATGATTGTTAAATATTCATAACAAGATTGTATGTATTATTTTTAAATTACTATTGGCATCTAATGTCGACTTGACAATAACCACTTTACATGGATTGGAATGAGCATATAATACGTTCGTAAATCTCCAAAAATATATATATTTAACCCAATATCAATAAGAGGACATTCGTTTCTGAAAACTTTACCTATTAAATTGTAATGATAGTTAAAATATAGAGTAATTTGAAATAATTTTACACTTTGTAGATGTAGATGTTGATGCACAAATTTGTTTGTTTATAAAATTTTATTAGAAGGTAATTAAAAAACTTATAGTTATCCGTATACATTGTACTATACGTCTTTATATATCGTGCAATTACTGCAAGGGGACAAAGATAATTACAGATCGTATTAACAAAATGGCAATAACATTTTCAAACCAGTTATATTAATTACAAATGTTATAGTTACACACGTAACCCATTAACAGAATTTTACGGCCTATCGCCGATGCTAGTATAAATAAATGAAGTATATTAATATCACTTGATATTAACCCAGTGTAATTGTTATCTAAACAAAAAAAAACTAGGCATTTTCAAACGAGGAAATAAAAAATAATCATAAAAAATGTCACACCAAAAAATTCACTAACTGATATTGCAATTTTACTTAATTAGTTGACTGGTAACGGGTGCAACAATTTATAAATAAGACTCAAACTAGTTTCTCAGATATTCGAGCCTTATTTGGATTCCGTCACGTTGTAAAAGCACTTTATAATGTCTTTTATTTAAAATTTATTAATAACATTATGTTTTAATTAAAGTAATTGCGCTGTTGTGTGTTTTATGTCCTCTTTGTATATTAAAATACCTTTTTATAAATGTGCACTTGAATACCACTTCATACCACTTCATTTTTGTATTTTGTCATCCGCTTTTCAATGCTTGAGTTATTAAGCTATCATTTATTTTAGTTTTTCATAACTGTAATATAATATAAGCTTTTATCATTGATATTTATGGGTAAGTTTAAAAATAATGCACAATTTTCCATTATAGTTATATGAATAAAGAACAAATAGGATTATAAAGCTTTTTATAAATACCTAACTGCGTGTACATATTTTCGTGTAAGTTAACACGATTTTGTAAAAACAATAATAACAGTTTTAACAATTAATTGCTGTTACTTTTGTGTTATTTATAAAACTTTGACAATAAATACCTTTCCTTAAAGTCATTGTTGTTTCACTTTCTATCGGTATCTTCATATAGAAATATACAATTCGGGTGCAATCGCTAATTTACTTGTGTGCTTGTTATAAGCAAAAAAAAGAAACCCAAGCTTATATAAGTTTGTGAATTACAAAACATTATAATGCCTCCATAGTCTAGTGGGCAAAGCGTTTGGATGCGTGACCCGGAGATCGTGGGTTCGGATCCCGCGGGGAAACGTCACTGTGCGATTTTTCCTAGTTTGGTTAGGACATGTTGAATGAATCACCCTATTGTTCGAAAGGAAAGTTGATACCGTGCTTCAAATGGCAGGTTAAGCCGTCGGTTCCGGCTCAATCTTTGGATGGTAGTCGTTCACATCCAACAATCCTCATTGGCCCCGCGTGGTGGGTTACGTACTAAATTATGCTGTGCGGGAAGAGCTGTGTCCTGCAGTCGGCCGTTAAAGACTCAGGAATAATTATGCCTTCTCTAATAACTACCTACTCTTATCTACTAACTTATAGTAGGTATCTAACAAAATAATTTAAAACTGATAAACATAATTGGATTAGCCTAATTGATTGCGAGGCGATACACGATTTGCTACTGTTCTTCACGCGATTCCAGGCAAACGGAAAAAAATATTAAGCTTACCCAGCAGTAATTGACGCTGCGCTCATGAACATCACTTGCTTTAATAATCGAATAACTTAATTATGTGTAAAGAAATAGCACTTACTAATAAATCAACTTTTGTACATTTTTCTCCTAGATATTTGTTCATTGCTTACTCAAGACTTACTAAGGGTTGCCTGGGCGAGATTGCGCGATAAGGCCGCCCATTGTGTTTAATATAATTGAATTATTTTTCTTTTTATTTTGTGAGCGTTCAATAAAGTACGTAATAAATAATAAAAATAAATACATCTCAACGATCTTTATTCTTGAAGGAGTCCCATAAAAAATATGTGGTAGTTAATAGTAGAAATTTCGACTGTATGTAGTCGCATCAAACATTGCGGTCACTGACTCACCGTCACTGTAATCTCATATTATTATTTTTGTTTCATCAGTTTAATGTTTTCTATCAATATTTTAAGAATACAGTGCTATTATTTTGATACCTTATAATGTGCGTTTTATGATTTAAAGCTCAAGTGTTATCAAGAACATATTGTGTGTTGTGCTTTTATTACTGTCACTGATTGTTTGATTTATAATGGCTGAAAAAGTAAGTTTTCTATATTTTTTAATACCATACGCCTTGGGCTTGATGTAGATTTTAAAACAGTGAAACAATCAAATGAAACCTAACAAAGGTACCGAGTTGGTACCGAGCCTTTTTTTATCAATAGTATAAAAAAAGTTACCACCTGTCAATCTATAACACAAGTCTCAGTGTTTTGGCGTTCTCACTAAAATTACAAGTGCTATTGCAAAAATCCTAAAATATTTGACTAAATTGCAAGTCCAATTATTCGTATGTTTTGTGTTTTTTATTTTCCACCAACTGTTTAGTCTAAATATAAGGTTATACCAATGGCATCTTGGTTTTTTCAATCAAAATCCTTTGTGAATGCAGTGGTAATTATTTTTTTTCAACTTCCTCTTGATCTTTTGTGTGAGCTATGCTTACAAGTGATTTTTATTAACCCTTCGCCTGTTAGGATTAGACACAATGGAAAATCTGTCTGTGAAGCTTTAAGGCAGTCAAAGTGTTACTGATCAGTATATTCTAAAGAGTTCAAAGTAAAGATATTTTTGAAAGTGTAGATACAACAAAAAACGTTATTAATTTGTACAGAGAAACATTGAATATAATCTATCTTACCAGCTCAAAAGACAACAGTTGTTACCTCTCTCATACCCGGTAATTTCACTAGCTCATCCTGAAACACAAAAGTGTATAACACTCCTGTTTCACAGGATGACATCTGCCACTGTGGTGGTACCTACCTCAATGATATTCTGCATATATATAAAGGTAGATACGACATCCCTGCCTCAATAACAAATTGGCGAAGAGAGTACAGTTTGTAATCTTTTGTTTAGGTAAACGTAAATGTGTGCTGTCACTGCATTTTGAACACTTTTTTCAATTGTTTTGTATGCTCACAAATCACGAATCTATACTTTTTTACATCATTGTGCCTACCTAAACGACTCTGTGTAGAGTCTACCACCTAGTAAATTAAGTAATTTTATTGATTAGTACTGTTTAGTACTAATACTAGCTTTTGGTTGACTTGTTCAATGTTTTGTGGAAAAGGGCCTGTCTGTGCATTTTAGCATGTAATATTAACTGCCATCACCATAATTATTTGTAGGAAAAGGTATATCACAAGTATACACTATTGAGGTTGATTTGAGCCTCAAAATGTTTAATTTAGTGCCAATAAGGATTGGTCTTTTGAGCACAGGTGGCTCAATAGTGGGACTGTTGCCTTCTGATCGTGAGGGCGCAGGTTCAAATCCTGCATGTACCAATGTGTTTTACACAGACGATGCTCCGACGCTCTTACGGTGAAGGAAAACATCGTGAGTCAGCCTGCACACGCCTGCGAAGAGATTCAATGGCTATGCGTGAAGTCGGCCAATCCGCACTGGCCCGTGTGGACGACTAAGGCCTATATACCATTTACTGTTAGGCTCGTGCCTCTCTTTAGGCAAATATAATGACCTGATAATAATGATGTTAATAACATTTATTGCAGAAAATCCAAGAAACCTTACAGACCCAGGAACAGCCGGAAACAGAGAAACCCAAAGACCCACCCATGGAGAAGCAGACTCCAGTGCCGGTGGCTATACCTGTGCCGGAGCCCATCAGGCCTCCCATGCCCTCGTTCACCAAGACTTCGCCCAATGATCTGTACAGGAAATTGCTGCCCGCAGTCCTCTTTGTGTTGACGTTTGTTACTGTGATGACAATGCTTCTCATCTACATGGATACTGTTGGTGAGGTTTCACTATTTTTTAATTATTTCAAGGGTAGGCAAACAAGTAGACTACAGTGGCGTGTACTCCATATATTATAAGCAGTGCATACCCTGTGCGCCCAGACAACCCGGAAAATCGCCATATTAATTTATTCTCACTTATTCGCCTATTTTCCTCTAAAGATTTGAAACCATAGGCGATCTTCTGTCATTAACAGCACTCAATTTGACAAAGAATGAAAATTATTATTTTTGCGATTAGTGTTACTCACTTTGCATACCCTTATAATCTTTGTGCAAGCCACTGGGGACGTATATTTAAATAAAAATATTCCAATCAAGCGTCGGTGGCTCAATGATGTTGCCTTCCTAGGGCTGCGTTTCAAATCCCGACACGTACCAATGTGTTTTCGAATTTTCGAAAATATATGTACGTTATCCGACGCTCTTGCGGTGAAGGAAAACATCGTGAGGAAACTGCGCACGCCTGCGAAGAGATTCAAATCTTGTGCGTGAAGTCGTCCAATCCGCACTGGGCCCGCGTGGCGACTAAGGCTTATACACCCTAAAACGGTAGGCTCGTGCCCTCGGTTGGGACGTTAAATGAGCTGATGATGATGATGATGATGATGTTCTTATTTCAATAAAATATGTGACAATATGTGATCTTGATTAAGAAATGTAAATAAAAATCATTATATTTATTTCTGAATCCAATACTTTTTACATGTGTCTATTGTAATGTTAGTAAGGATTAATTGTGTGTATTATTTAGCTACATTATTGCATTAGGCCTGTAATGATAGTGTATGTATTGAATAAATAAATAAAAATAATAAGACACTTTGAATCATCAATTGTATTTATTCGTTCATCAATAAGCTGACGATGATGGTATATGTCCAGCGCTGGGAGCCCAGCAGTTCCGCGCGAACATGTCCCGCGACTACGAGCTGGCGAGTATACCCCAGCAGTCGGCGGCGCTGGTGGCGTACGTGCGACAGCTTCACCTGAAGCCCCGACCGCCTGCGAGGCCCTCGCCCCCGCCCCCGCCTACGGAAAGGTCTAACTTGCTTATGCAGATCACTCGGGATAAGGTAAAATAATAATATTTGTCTCGTCCACCGGTATCATACCCAATACCGATTCGTCCGTAAATTCCTTTCATTGAACTAATCATATCCAATAGATCAAATACAATGTCGCTTTGGCCATAAGCCTGTGACATGGATTTTTTTCCCAGACATGGGAGGTTAATTAATTTCCATAAAAATAATAATACTATAATAATTTATTTGACGACCCATATGGTGTTGCGGTTGAGAGGTTGGCTGCTACACCAATGGTTCCGGGTTCGATCCCCGCACAGTAGAAACAGGCCTATGTTCAGCAGTGGACGATGGTGGGCTGATTGATTGACAGTACAAACATTTGTGTGCATGAACATGTCTGTTTGTTTTCTATGTATAATATGTATGTATTTACAAAAAAAATATATGTATGTTTATCCGTTGTTTAGTACCCATAATACAGGCTTCCCGCTTAACTTGGGGCTAGATGGCGCTGTGTGAATGTCAGTGGATATTTATTATTAAAAATACCCACTGAAAATGGAAAACACAAGCTTCATAATGCAAACTTTTCATGATATTTCAGACGGGAGACAAACAAACAATAACAATATTTATTTCAATTCACAATCACTTTTGAGCTTAATATTTCGTAAACGAACCTTTGCATCTAAAAACGATTTTCACACACACATACTATTATTAAAAGCTATTCAATGATCCCGCACTCAATTTTATTTTAAGTAATATGCAATGTTTGCAATTTTGTGTTGTATTTGACGACCCATTTGGTGTAATGGTTGAGACGTTGGCTATTACACCAAGGGTTTCGGGTTCGATCCCGGGCCAATACAAACATTTGTGTGCATGAACATGTCTGTTTGTATTGGTCTGGTTGTTTTCTGTGTATACTATGTATTTAAAAAAACGTTATCTTTATCTGTTGTTTAGAATACATATTACAGGCTTACAGATGGCGCTGTGTGAATGTCAGCGGATATTTGTTTAAGTATATTTCTCTGTTGTTTAGTATCTTATGCTTAGTTTGGGGCTAGATAGCGTTGTATGAGTGTCTGCAGTGTTTGAACTTGTACTAAATTGGATTTGGACTGTACTTTGCTACAATTTCTTGTAGGAAAATGAAAACTCAGCACTTGGTTATTGGTACTATGTAATTGAATAAACTGTAAATAATAATATATGCACTTTAAATGAACTAAATTGTCATTAATAGTTTTACATTAATAATGGCGTCCGTTTTGTTCTCATATTGATCTTTTTTTTACTAATGTTTTATTTATTTGTGTATGGTACACAAACAGAATACAGTCTTTACATGAAACAGTTGACTGGACAGGACTGTAGCCCAGAGACGGTGTACACAGCGTGATTTCAGGACTTTTTTAAAAAAAATAGGCTATAAAAATATTTAGAAAAAAGAAAAAGCAGAGTACTAACAAACTTACAATTAATAGCTTTCCTAAGTCATTAAGGCTGAAGATATCGGTTTTTTATAACAAATAAAATTATCATTGAAGATGTCAATCTCTCCATTACCCCGCACGCGGACCAGCTCATTGTACGTGCGACACATTCTCACCAGAGGGTTGTAATAAGACGTGTTATTTATGTACACTTTTATCTATACTAATATTATAAAGCTGAAGAGTTTGTTTGTTTGTTTGAACGCGCTAATCTCAGGAACTACTGGTCCGATTGGAAAATTCTTTCAGTGTTAGATAGCTCATTTATCGAGGAAGGCTATATATCATCACGCTACAAGCAATAAAGCGGACAGCAATGAATAATGTTTCAAAATCCAGGGGGAAAATTTCTTACTTGGAGATTCCGCGCGTACGCTGCGTAAACGGTTAAAGTTTCGCAAAAGTCATGTATATTAGAGTTTTACCCTTTTAAAGGTCTCAAAAAAGTCCGCGACAGCATATGTCTATCTTTTAAGGTTAGCTCCCTATAACATATTTTTTTATTTTTTTTTATTATCAATGGTTTACGTTTGACCTCAGTCTCGCCTGATGGTTAGCGATGACGAGGCTATGATGTACACGTTTACCAGAAAATGCCTATTCACTCTGGCCTGAATACACCGAGTTATAAAGCCTCTGAAACACAAAGCAGGAAGATCGTTCCACTCCCGAACTGTGCAACCAAAAAAGACAGAGAACCGCTTTGTGCGAATGCCGGAAAGTCCACACGTGGGGATGAAAGCACTCCCGCGTCTTGTGTCCTGTGGTAAAATGGAGTGTATCAATCTGTGAAGTGCCTGCGCGCACTCTCCAAAATACACCTTATAAAAACCGACAGACAGGCGACTTACGCCCGATGCTCCAAACTTCTGGAGTTTGGTTCCAACGAGCGTATTCGCCTATGGTTTCCTGGCCTTCGGTCCACCGAGTCCAAAGCGTTTAGCTGATATTGCAGAGCCATCCAAAGGTGGCAGCAAACTCCATACACGACCAACTTGTGCTTGATACAAGTGAAGTAACTGTTCCGGTGTGAAAGTATCGCGAACCTTAGAGAGGATGCCAAGTTTTTTGCAGCGATTTTGGCTTTAGACTCAATAGAACTCCGAAGTTGAGGTTGAAGAGAAATCCACCTAGGAGCTCAAGTGGTCTTTATCGGTATCGGTATATTTAGAAGAGGGAGTCAAGTTAAAAGGACTCCGTTTTGCGGAAACAGACACGCCTGGGTTTTGCTGCATTGAATTCGACAAGGTTAGCTTCCCCAGTCGGACACAGCTTTAACTTTAATTCAACCTCTCCCCATAGCTTCTCTAAGGACTCAGTCTCAGCGACACTGCGCGGGAAGATGTGTATCTCTCTGTAACATGCTATGTCTGCGTATCCAAATACTGGGCACAACAATCGTTGATGTGCAGTAGAAAGAGTGTGCAGACAGAACAGACCCCTGAGGAACACCGGCATTAAAGCAATAAGTCAGAAGAGCAGCCGTCAATGACCACTCTATAAAACGCACTCAGGAAGTCGGATATCCATCAACAGTGTTGCAGTTATACCATATATGAAAGTTTGCTTTTGAGACTGTCATGCCACACCCTATCAATGCTTCGAGATGTCAAGAAACACGCGAGAGCTTCACCGTGTTTCTCAATGGTTTCGCCCCATAGGGTGATTGACATACGCGAGAAGATCACCAGTGACCGATCACGCGAAAACCTACTGACGATCACTCAGCAGATTTATCCTCTAGGTATGCCAGAGCTCTTGTTATCACACGTTCCATACTTTACAAAGAAAGATGGTATAGCAATTGGTCATAATTGGCAGGGTCGGCTCGATTGCCTTCTTGGACAGGTTGTACGTTAGCAATCTTCAAACTCGACCTGTCCTGTTTTAAGAGATAGCGATACAGGCGTGATTTGCTAAAAATTTTTTCTAAAATAATGTATCATTATGCGAAGCTATTTTCATAAATATAATATCAATCCTTATCCAAATAACTACTTTATTTATCACAGGTATTTCATTTTAAACAAAATTGCCCTCTACATCATTCAACTTAAATGAATATCTTACGAGATATCGCAGTTTTAACTCACCTATATAAACGAAGTAGCGGGTGAAAGAGAGCGTTAGGCCAAAGTAACTATTCCACGCGGACGCAGTCGCACGCAAAAGCTAGTAACAAATATATTTGGATGTCGAGAAGAATGAAGAAGAAGAATGTTTTTTTAATTAGTGTTCCATGAACTCTATTCGGTCAGTATGAGGTATTCAGTAAGAAGTGTGAACAGCAGACAGACATTGTATTGTGAGCAGCGCAACGGCACGTTCGTGGAGTTCCTGGCCACGGGCGGGCGGGACCCGACGGCGCTGTACCTGGAGGCCGGGCGCGGCTGGCGCGGGCTGGTGGTGCGCGCCGCGCCGCGGAACTTCCTGGCGCTGCGGGGCCACTCGCGCACGCTGCACGCCTGCCTCAGCCCCCACCACCATCCCAGGGAGGTACTACACACATATACATTGCTTTGTTTTATTTTTATTTTACTAGCTTCTGCCTGTGGATTTGTATTGTTATTTCACATCTACATTTGTTTATTTTACTATTATTTCACATCTACATTTGTTTATTTTATTGTTATTTCACATCTACATTTGTTTATTTTTTGATATTTCACATCTACATTTGTTTATTTTTTGTTATTTCACATCTACATTTGTTTATTTTTTTTATTTCATCTGCATTTGTTTATTTTTTGTTATTTCACATCTGCATTTGTTTATTTTTTGTTATTTCACATCTACATTTTATTTTTTTTTATTTCACATCTGCATTTGTTTATTTTTTGTTATTTCACATCTGCATTTGTTTATTTTTGTTATTTCACATCTGCATTTGTTTATTTTTGTTCATTTCACATCTACATTTGTTTATTTTTTTGTTATTTCACATCTACATTTGTTTATTTTATTGTTATTTCACATCTACATTTGTTTATTTTATTTATTTCACATCTACATTTGTTTATTTTTTTGTTATTTCACATCTACATTTGTTTATTTTTTGTTATAATATTATAAAGCTGAGTTTGTTTATTAGTTTGAACGCGCTAATCTCAGGAAATACTGATTCGATTTGAAAATTCTTTCATATAATATCACGCTACGAGCAATAGAAGCGGAGCAGCAAGAATAACGTTTAAAAATCGGGGGGATTTTCTCATACTTGGAGCTTCCGCTGCGTAAACGGTTAAAGTTTCGCAAATGTCATGTATGCGCAAAAGCTAGTAAATGATAAAAACTCATGGACATGTTGATCTTCACGCCTGCATTTTGTTTTTTTTTGTTATCATCAATTTAGATTTATATTATACTTAACTGCTTAATAATACTTTTGTAGATAATTATATTTTTACTAATACGTTATTTGATAAAAATTGTGAATATAATTTGCTTAATATAATTATTTTGATAACAAATGATATGATTCTGTACAATAAACAAATTTTTTTGAAAAGAGTGGCTACTGAATCTCTTGCTGGATTCTTCTTAGTGGAAAACTACCGTCCGAACCAGGGGTAGCATCATTTGATATTCATAAGTGTTCTGTAAGGATCCGAACTGCATAAACATTTTTCATTTTCAATTCAGAGTAACACGGTTATGAAAACAGAATATTATTTCATGCTACTGTAGATGATACGTCTATCCATCGATTTTTTGCTTCATACCTTGAAAGCTGCGAATTTAAATTTTCACCCCCTCTTTTAAGGGTTTGGAGGCTAACTTAACTTGACTACTACTATGTGACCCCCTCCTGGTGCCTAACCTGGATTCGTCCTTGCCTGACAGTAACGTTTGTACACAGTTAAGCTACCCGGAATGCGCGGCGGGTCGATAGCTTGGTGTTTCTTTGTATAAGTATGTATTTATAAAAAAGTATATAAGTATGGTTATCAGTTGTTTAGTACCCTAACTACAAGTTCCTCGCTTAATATGGGGCTAGATGGCGCTGTGTGAATGTCAGTGGATTTTTTTTGCTGTGGTAGCAAACTCTTGTAGGAAAACTTTGAAAGAAACCGAATCGCAAATTGTTTTAGCGGGGTCTTGGTGCTCCGGGCTGTCGCCCAAGCGGTCCATAGGTAGATCCGGGCCTGACGGTAACGCTTTTTAAGTGATTAGTGTACAGGACGGTCGGGACGCCCACCCTTTTGGTAAGTGTCACGCCTAACCATGACAGAGCGGCATTGAAGGAGACCTACGACCGATAGACAGTTGTTGTTCCCCACCAACGCCGCAGGGCGGCCGTCACCCGAGACGTCAGATGTTAGGTGTCTCATACCCGGCGGTTGCACGTTTGCGCGCAGATAAGCTACCCGGAATGCGCGGGCGGGGCGGTGGCGTTCCGGTCGCGGGTGCTGTGTCTCCCGCTGTACACGGTGCTGGCGGCGGCGGGCGCGGCGCGCGCCGACTACGTGCTGCTGGGGGGCCGCGCCGCGCCGCCCGCCCTGCGCCACTGCCCTACGCCAGCGCCGACCTGCGCCTGCGGGTATGTGCCACTAGTCTACGCCCGCCCTGCGCACCTGCCCTACGCCAGCGCCGACCTGCGCCTGCGGGTATGTGCCACTAGTCTACGCCCGCCTGGCCACCTGCCCTACGCCAGCGCCGACTGCGCCTGCGGGTATGTGCCACTAGTCTACGCCCGCCCTGCGCCACCTGCCCTACGCCAGCGCCGACCTGCGCCTGCGGGTATGTGCCACTAGTCTACGCCCGCCCTGCGCCACCTGCCCTACGCCAGCGCCGACCTGCGCCTGCGGGTATGTGCCACTAGTCTACGCCGCCCGCCACCTGCCCTACGCCAGCGCCGACCTGCGCCTGCGGGTATGTGCCACTAGTCTACGCCCGCCCTGCGCACCTGCCCTACGCCAGCGCCGACCTGCCCTGCGGGTATGTGCCACTAGTCTACGCCCGCCCTGCCACCTGCCCTACGCCAGCGCCGACCTGCGCCTGCGGGTATGTGCCACTAGTCTACGCCCGCCCTGCGGCACCTGCCCTACGCCAGCGCCGACCTGCGCCTGCGGGTATGTGCCACTAGTCTACGCCCGCCCTGCGCACCTGCCCTACGCCAGCGCCGACCTGCGCCTGCGGGTATGTGCCACTAGTCTAAGCACGGTCCCAGGTCACCATCATCATCAGCTCATTAAACGTCCCCACCGAGGGGCACGAGCCTACCCGTATACGGTGATTAGGCCTTAGTCGTCCACGCGGGCCCAGTGCGGGTTGGACGACTTCACACACAACCTTCGAATCTCTTCGCAGGCGTGCATGAAGGTTTCCTCACGATGTTTTCCTTCACCGTATGAGCGTCGGATAACGTACATATATTTTTCGAAAATTCGAAAATACATTGGTACGTGTCGGGATTTGAACCTCAGCCCTCCCGGTAGGAAGGCGACAGTCCACACCACTGAGCCACCGACGCTCTATGGTACGTCCCAGGTATGTACCTTGAATTCTACGCTCTGAAAGAAGACGCCTAAACGTAGGCTACTCTGCGATTTATATGGACTACATGACACGTGGTGTACATTTCATTTTACACTTCTACCTGTACATATCTATGTGGGTACGCGACATTCAAGCGGCTGCAGGAAAAGACGAAATCCTTCACGGGGAGCTCCGACTGCACGTATACAGTTTTCAAAATAGGAAATTGCGGCTGTAAGTATGCAGATAGCTTTTCACGTCCAGCCTTTACCAGCGCCCTATAGCAAGTCGTCGGTCCATCGAACCGAAAGGCGTCCTACGCTTGCCGCGTCGCGGTCTCCACTCCAGAACTCGTCTGCTCAAACGGCTATCGGTTCTGCGACATGCGTGACCGTCTCACGGTTACTACAACTTGCTAAACCAGCGAGCTATGTCTTTTGTATAACTTTAGTTCTCTTACGTATATATATTTTTTCGAGAGCGTCGGTGGCTCAGTGGTGTGGACTGTCGCCTTCCTACCGGGAGGGCTGAGGTTCAAATCCCGACACGTACCAATGTATTTTCGAATTTTCGAAAATATATGTACGTTATCCGACGCTCTTACGGTGAAGGAAAACATCGTGAGGAAACCTTCATGCACGCCTGCGAAGAGATTCGAAGGTTGTGTGTGAAGTCGTCCAATCCGCACTGGGCCCGCGTGGACGACTAAGGCCTAATCACCCTATACGGGTAGGCTCGTGCCCCTCGGTGGGGACGTTAATGAGCTGATGATGATATATTTTTTAATTTCTGATTCTGAGCATAGCTCGCTCCATTGCGCGTTGAGTGGCTTTGAACTTGCGAACCAATCCCGCAGTCAGTGTCCATGTCTCAGCTGCGTATCTTCTTCTTAGCGTGTCGAAGGCAAACACACATTCAAATTTTAGCGGCCCAGAAAGCAGCCACAGCGACAGCATTATCTGACGCTGTCATTAGGTACTCCCGCGTGCAGCTGGAAGAGCATGCCGGGCACGATGTCAGATGGGCCATCGTTTGGGCCGAACCACAAAGGCAATCAATGTCCTCACCATCCAAAAAACCCCATCCAGCCAAATTTTCCCTGCTGCAGCCAGTCTGCGTCCGAAGCCTATTCAGAGATCTCCAGATCGGCCACGACAGCTCATGCCCAGGAGGTAAACTTTCCGAGAGGGGAACAAAGGGAACCGGAATACTGGAACCAATCTTTGCACGCCATAGATTAAGTCTCGCTAACTCGGGGTCAATTGAGAGAGAAATAGTCCCCCTTTATAAAGCTGTTACGACTTTTTAACCTCTGGGCAACAGGAATGTGACCGAACATTGGGTGCCGAGAGTCGCTATCCATCTTAGCTCTTTCGAGAGAGCTAGCAACACCTCTGCGAATCTCTGGGGGAGCTATTCCTGCCAGTGGATAAAGTTGGTTGATCGGTGTAGGCTTGAGACAGCCTGTTATGATTCGGCTCGTATGTAAGTACGGGTAGGACGCATTGCTTGAGTGTTCCAACATTGCGGAATTGTTGACGTTAGGTCTTGACGTAACTTGTTGAATGCCGACCCTTTTTCGTCATCGCTTATTTATTTATCTTGCTTGGCAGGTAATCGATCTGCGGTCTTCCGACCTGGCGGCCAGGAATGCAACCACCGAGCTCCTCACCAGCAAGAACTACACCATAGCTGCCGAGTTCGATGACGGAATCATGTACGTTCTGAAAGAAGACGCCTAAACTTGGTGGTACTCTGCGATTTATATGGAGTACATGACACGTGGTGTACATTTCTTTTAATTTGTGATCCAAAATCGTAATCCATAAAAGGACTCCCTTGATGAGGTAGGCCCGTATTCTAGAACGTGACTTAACATAGATCTTTATTTAAATTGAGTTAGGGATAGCGCTTTGTGCAACAAATAGTGGCATCCCTTTCTAACTCAATTTTAGTAAAGATCAATGCTTGAGTCTCGTTTAAGTATACGGGCCTTAGTCTCTTATCCCCCCTTCCCATTATTCAATATCATAATGGTTGACCATGATATACAATTTCAATTTATGATCTGAAACGATTTTTAGAAAACGACCTTAATCCCCCCCCATTATTACCTAATATTGAGTTTTTTAAATGTATGGATTTTTTTTTCAATATTTTAAAAAATACTATGTGGAACAAATATTGTAAATTTAAACTTTGGTAAGGGTAATGCATTACTTAAATACAAAATAGGTTTGTTCATCTTTAGCGGATGTATATCGGTGAGCCTTATTGTGTACTACTTAACGTCCACATTTGGACCTCGTCCCAATGATTTTTAACAGTTACCGGTTTATAACCGAATATGCTGGCCCCTAATTGCATCCCTTCTTGCCCTCTGGGTCTATAACCTTTGAATGCTGGTAATATCGACCCAAAGCAACTGCATCGTCATTTTTGCTGCACATTTCTGTGCACTGACGTCACGGCTGTAATAAATTTCAAACTTAATGTATTTATTTATCAAATATCATGTAACAAGAAAGAATAAAAGCGAAGATGTCAGAATTCCTTCTACTGACATTACTGTGCTACCTAGACAAGTGGACAATGATTTGTAGCGTTACCATCTCAGATAAACAAGATGCTAAAATTGTGAAACAAGTCGACTCCAACGAACTCACTTCGCGCGCTAAATTCTGCCCATCGCGTGGATTGGGCAGAATTTTTATTCATAATCACGTCGCTCGCTACAGCACGAGCACACTACTGTCATAATGACAGTAGTGTGCTTTTATTAATATTTTGGAACCATTAGCAATATTCCATAAGGATTTGCATAGAAGAGATGTTCATTTGTCTAGGTACTGTGTCATGTTAGATGTAAATACGATTTGTCATAAAATCAAGACACATTTTTGTTATAAATATCTGGTATGATTTAAAATTATATTAGTAATTTCATGAAATAACTCTCGGATTGGTTTAGTTAATTTCAATTTTAATTGATTTTATTTGAATTGTTTGTAATACAGTATATTTATGTGGACATAATAAATTGCAAATTAATTCAATAAATTTTATTGGAAATCATAATTTAGAGTTGAAATATTCAATCCAACAATATCGCAATTTAAAAATTATAGTGTACTACAGAGTATTCAATAAAATTATATTTTAGTTTTAGTTGCGTTCAGCAGATCCAAGGTATACAATCTCCATGCTTGGAATCTCTAAAGTTAAGATATCTCTATCCAATGATACATTCTACTTTTTATTATAACACTAATAAGGTTTAATTTTAATCGATTGTTTTAAGTATTATTAATAATTTCGAATCGTGATAATTTAAGTATAATAATTAGATAATTTTGGTACAACGATTATTTTTATAGATCTGTAATTTTGCTGAATTTTAAATTGTATAATGGACGTTTAATATGATGTTATTTTGACCCTATCGCTCCGATTGGCGAAAACTGTTCATTATGACTGAGAAATTAAAATAAGAATATGAAGATCATATATTTATATATTGATTAATTCTAGCAAGTCAGGAGTGAGGGGATTAAAATACAAGTATTCATTGATGCTGTACAAACTGCAGACATTGTGAAGTCTTGATTTCAATTTTCTTTTGGATTGTCTACAAGTGCCTTAAAAATGGATTTAATTTGTAATTTCATATTGTTAATGTGCATATTATATGCCTCGTTGGAGTAAAGCGTGCGGCCACTGATAACCATTGCTTTTGTTTGTAATCCAAGCGAAAAACATTGCGTTAAATCAGATTGCCTCGACCGGCCATATTGGTATATCTCAAATATATTTCCCATCGTGCCTTGATTCATGACTTGAAGTAGCAACATAAAAATACAGGATTTTCTTACTAACTACTAATTTGCGAACGAGATTTTGTAAACTTGAGTATTTTTCAATGTGGTTAATTGGACAAATTGTATTCATTTATTTTCATTTCATTTTCATATACTTTACATGAATTTGATATTGGTTTCATGTTATACTCGTTTAATTAGTATTACTTTCGGTTGAACGGTGAGCTACTATGTTATGTGCCAGGTAAATAAAAGATAGAAGAGTCTTGTTACTTGAAATAAATAAATATATTCCCTTATTTTAACCTTATGTCATTGCAATAGAGTTGAAAATCAATGAACTTAACGTTTGTTAAACTGATAATTAGATGTTTTATAAAATTCGTGGCTGTGCGCGTTTATATAAACCGAGAAACCAGCAGTATTTGTTATTTTGTATCGAAATACACAAAATGCTGGTAACATGAATAGTGTTATGTAGTATGTACGGGGAAAATTGACATTCCGCCCTAATTTATGCACAAAACTGCACTGTTTATGTGTAAACGTTTGACTACTGTTTCGAACACCTTTGTTACATAGAATTGCAACCAGTTAAAACGCAATATGCAAGTTAATTCTGACGCACCCTCGAGTCGTCTCTTTCGCACTTGTTTAAAAGTTCAACGCGGGAGCGAGATGACAGCTGTTTTGCATTTCAACTTTATACACACAGTACCAATCATTGGTATTAATTTTAATACTGCCACTGCCATTTAAGTTTTATTTAGTTTGGATAATGTCAAAATGTAATGGAGTGTGGATATATATGATTTTAAAATTACAACTTTTGATTATTTAAATTTTAATCTTGATTTTATTTTACACGTAATTATTTTAATATGATTCCATCCATAATTACATAATATAATGTCATTCCTGAATTAATTTGAATATTATAATAATTGTATTCGTTTTAATGTATGTGAACAGTGGTCTGTTCGTATTTTATATGATTAATGATTTTTTATTATTTTTGTAACTCTTAACTACAGTATTTGTCATTCCAATGAGGATTTGGGATCTTTTAAACCTCATCAAATATGGAACTCAGAAATACATGCTCAACTCTGCCGTCTAAAAATATTAAATTATTTAACTGTCAGAAGTGATTCGGACATAATTCGGATAACACGTTCGATTGTGTCAATATTTAAAATTATAAATTAAGGCCTATTGATTAACTTGATAGATCATTACGGGAGCAAAGATAAATTTACAATCTATCTGAATAAAATTAAAAAATCGCACAGATACCAGTTTCTCGCTTTTATGTTACAAGATGGCAAGATGTATTTGCAATTTCTGAGCAAATGTTAGTTATTGGAGGATTTCAGAAGGAAGCGCCATCTGGTGAACCATTGTAACAACAGCCCTATATTGCAATTCCAATATTGTAGTGATTTGTAAAGACTGAATATCGAATAATTCACTCATGGAACCGATAATAAATAAATTGTTAGAACTATTTTCGTACGGATATAATTTACAGTATTAATTGTATTTGGTTTAACGATATGTTAGGTATATAATGTAATGAATGGCAATGAATAATACGATGTGTTTTAGTTTAGTGGCTAGTTTAATTTTAAGTTTCAGTTAGATCTAGTTTCTTATGCGCTCAATTTTTCACGAATAAAATTAATGCTTTAATTATGTCACGTGTTTTTATATTATCCTTGCCTTTACTTATTTTTTTAAAGAAATAATAGTACACAGTTATAAGTGTGCATTAGGTGACTACTTATTTAATTATTTACTTAGGAATTTCTGAATTTATCAGTAAAATAATTTTTTTAAATTTGTTTACTTTTGTACACAAACCTAAGTTTTTCTATCAACTGCACCAAACTGAAGATTGTATTAATTTTGTCTTAAGAACTTAAATAAATAGTAAAGCATTATTTTCTTCACGTGCAGAAGTTAATTTTAGCTACTGCACGCCCACGTTTTATTATAGGTGACGCGATTTTTGACAAAAGAAAATAAAATGGAGTTACTGATTAGACACATCCTACAATTGGTATGTCAGAAATAAGATTTTGTAGGAGGAAATAATCGAATTCGATAATTGGGCACACCATGGTCCACTAACCATTCTTGGGTCGACTGCCATCTTCGCCAACCACTTTTTTTATGTCAATAAATATTTACCTATATAATCTACACCACACCAACGCAAAAATAAAACTACAATTATCAATTATATTAAGTTTATTCATCATGTCCTTGACGTAAACAATCATTTTTGATCCGATACCTTGTCTCGAAAACTTACATCTAGCCAAAAATACTTCCGTACAGCAACTTCCCTTTACCCCGTGGCCATTGATCAAATGTCAAGCGGTACATTACAAACTGATCATAAAATTGTGCGAACAACTCATCTTTGCTATTTGCAATAAACAAACATTTTGACAAACAAAATAAAATAATCTTCGTAATTAACTAATGATAACATTTTAAATTATTATTGCTTTCAAATCTCCAAATGGAACCAAGTGGAAGAGCTACATTGTTATGAAACTATATAATAATATTTACACGCGCAAGCGCAATAATTCCTTACACAAATTAATGTAATCTACAAAACAACAGGTAATCTATATCCTTACTCTAATCTATAAGTGAATTTAAAACTCATTACTAAACTGATTATTTCAAAAACGAGTGTTTTGTTTGTGTATAACAGTAAATATCAAGAAGATATCCATTCAAAAACTACCAACATTTCAGAATGGGTCAAACAGGCACCAAAATTAATTGATAATAACTTTAAATCACGGCTTGCATTTACAGAGAGAAATCTTCAAGTGTTAGGTAAAAAACAATTTCAAACTCGAGTTGGAAATTGTGTTTGTAATTACAAACTTTATCCTTTTTTGAAATCAAAGCTGCAAGTTTTTCAGATTATAATTAATTATTTTTCTCAAAAAGAAATCTGTTTTTTTTATCAATACATTTAATTGATTAATATAATATTCCTTGAAGACTCCAATGTTAAATACATAAACTGTGATAAAGAATTGAAACGATTGCGTCTGGTCGCCATTGCACTACGATTCGGTGAAAATATGCTTTTCGACTTTAGTTTGGTCCCAATCCTAATTTTTAATGGCCGACCGGGTCTGCGACGAATCATTGATAAAAAATAATATTTACATTGTAAATTATAATAAAATAGAAACGGCACATCTATATATCTTCTAATTGCATGGTATATATTTATGTAGAAGATACGTTTTAAGCTGCCATAAACACAACTGTTAGTAGGTACATGACCAAATAAGGAATGATCTAAATGCATCGGTAAGTAAAAAGACCAACATATCTTTTCATATCGAATGGAATGAGAAATTGGAGACTTTAGAATATTAAAGTATTAAATTATACATTTTACATACTATTTTTCTTTCGATATATTTCGTTAAATATTCGTTATTTTCAATTGTAAACGAAAAATTTATTTTCTACATTTTATACATACACCAATGCCAGCATTTTCATGAATGTGCATATTGGTCAGCTAATACCATTAGCGTGTTTCAGTAATGCATTGTAGTGCAATCTTCCTTAGATGGATGCATTTTTACTTTAAAACATAAAATCTATGTCAATTAACCGATATAAATTATAATAATGATTAATATAATATTTTTATTTATAGTAATAACGCCTTAACCGCCAGAAATCCAGACACAATCGAGAATCTATCGTTTGTGACGCTTTAAGGCGTATCTGACGGTCAAAGTATTAAATATATATCTAAATTACATAATTTTAAACTAAAATAATTTTATCCAAACAACGGACGCAAAATATTACTTTAAAAATACTGAGCTAAATTATAAAATTTCATTGATGCATAGTCTCGAAGTCCACTAATTAGTTATATTTATACAGGCACCCTTAACATACCGAACGTGTAAAGTTTATGCCATATTGTCATTTATATTCGTAGAAATTTCTAACAAGCCCCTGACGTCACAACTAAAGCGCACGTTTGTTTATGCGATAAAGGCTGCCTTACCTACACGCAATACAATTAACGCACATCATTTCATATCAGGTATTATTCTATTGCGTGGAACAATGGTTTGTTATTATATTAGCTGATATGAAATGATGTGCGCTAATCGCATTTCGTGTAACCCAGCGTTTATCGTATAAAACGACCGCGCGCTTAAGTAATAAATACATTGGGAAACCCGATAATCAGGGTAGACAATCGAACCCTGGTGTAGTAGCCGCCGTCTTAACTATTACACCGCATGGCTCGTCATTTTAATACAATACATGATGTTAGTTTGATTGCAACCTTTATATATAAACTTTACAATGAACAAGTCTGTTTCCGGGACCCAAAGAAATGAGAAAATAAGATGAGGGGTAGCTAATAAAACTATGAAAGACCTCACTTCTGTCATCTTGGGTGATGAGCGCAGAGCAGTGTTTATGGAACCTACCTGTTTTAATTTCCCACAACACTACATCTGTCATGGTTTGGCGTATCATTTACCATCAGCTGATCGAACTGACCGTCCCGTTCACTTAATATTAAAAACACTGCGTCTGATAAATGATAGAAGTATACCATAAATACTTCACATGACCACATTTAAGTACATATATACTTCGATCCAACTACCCTCATGATATACAAAAGTTTTCCAACCATATATACTATTTATACAGCCTGTCATATACCATTCGTATAACACTTAATCTGAACATTAATTTTGACACTAACATGTTAATTATTGTAAATTTACCTTTTTCATATCCATGAATTTTAGTATTCCTATATAAAAAGACACAGTTTTTATTTTCTACTGTACAAACATTTTATAAGTTGCAGAGCTGAATCTATAATGCTGCCAGCTACAAATAATAATATGAAATGAAATACATAACAAACACCTATTTTTAGATATTTCGAGGCATTTGTAGCACAGATTTGAGACAGATTAAAACATCGCTCAATTAGTTTTGGGTTGCCACAAAAAAAATACACACACATTTAGTAGAATTCAGTGCCATATTTTCTCCTTTTAACAGAGTTTGTTATTATTTATCTAAACGCCTTTAACTAATCCTAAATTGGTGATGTGTTGATCTCATCCAATTGCAGTTATGTTATTGCCATGCCATAGGTAAGCAATAACGCAGCACCGGGTTGAAATGATTACTGGCGTCTTAAACCTGTTATATTTTATAACTTATAACAAACGTATGTTAGGTTACAGTAACTTAATACGTTTACTCCATGTCTAACATTTCAGCCCTAAAACAGCATCAAACAATAACTGTTCTAAAGTGATACATTTTAGACAATTACAAATAACTACGGGATTACATTATTCAATTGAAGCTGGTATAAAAAATACTATAGTATTAACACGAGACATTCAACAACTGGTTAAAACTAGACAAGCTACAACCTGTTTAAGATATACCGATAGCTCGACAAGTGGCGCTCTTTGAAGCCATTCCTTTTTTTCTGACATTTGTCATAAATTTTTGGAATCCTCGAAAACTTATGGATAGCTGGAAATAAAAACAATCTCAACGTGTGTGAATTAGAGATATATGACCAACACTTATTTTTATCATTATTTTGAGGTTTATATTCGTCAACGTATACGCTCCTATGTTATTATGGGAAAGAAAAAAATATCTTATGTTTATCGAAAGTTTTTACCAATAAATCAATCTAAGAATTATAATTATTCCAATTGCATATTGACGAACATTTTAATAGTGTTCATAATGTTGCGAACAAAGATAAATTTTACAACAAAATTAGGCAGATGTATTACTTAACAATTTGTATTTTACATAAGGTCATATATAAAATTTAAAAAAAACCATCATTATAAAAAAGAAAAAATTGTAAAAGAAATTCAAATCTCGAAAGAGGCCGAAACGGCTTTGACAAATAGAATATGAAAAAAAAAATGTTTCCAATCAATTGTCACTTGTCTTACGATTTCGGTGTATTGTGACGCAATACATATACATTGTTATATATGTATGTCTATACAAGTATATAGTTAATGTTACTACTAAGGCGTCACTATATAACATACATTTAAGATTCCACGAATATATCTACGTACAAAGTGGTTTTTATGTCTATTTAATTATGAGCACATACATTATAATTAATTATTGATATATTATAATGTATTCAGTATTGTTATTGGGTTTATGTTTAGGGATAATAAGAATTTACATTTCAGGGACTATTCCTATTTAATTACAGATGGGTTTGAGTTGGGAATTTCATTCTTGTTTTGATATTATAATGATGGATGCAACGGAGTTTTTTAAAAGTTATAAGATATCAGATTTTAAATAAAATAATTTTTTGCCATGTAGAAAAAAAGAGTAACAATCAATAATTTTCATATTGTGACCAGCATACAACATAAAAACCGATTTCGAAAAGAAAGTGTCATTTATTGACAGCAATGTAGGACTACTTATTTATCTTGACATTGTTTTATGGCCTGAAGTTATTATTTCCGTTAATATGTCAAATAAGTTTTATCCAGAAAGGGCATTTTTGGACCAAATTAAATGCGGATATAAAATGAGAAAAGAAAATCGCAACGAGTAGTCAAATTGGCGTTTTTAAATAAAATTAATTTGATTATGGCTCAAATAAAATATAAATGCTATCGTATATAAGGAATGTTTGACATAAGAAGTTAAAAGAAGACCACTTGAAGATAGAAAATCATTGAAACTATTGAAAAAAGGTACATTTTAAAACAAGAGATACAAAAACAAGCAAATGATATAGCACTATAAACTCGAGTGTGGATATTTACTTCAAATAATTCAGTCAAGTATTAAAATCAAGTTGCAGGTCCACTTTCCAAAGCTAATTCGAACCTAATTCCATAGGCATTAGGTGTGAATCTGAAACATCTTCTATATAACGTAAAGGATCAATTTTTTATTTTATTTATGTTATTTTTCTGATTTTAGTACACGTAGAAGGTATTATAACAATGATACCAAAAGTCACCATTTTGAGCTTCATGATAATGTCACACGCAGCGACATCTATACACTACGCAAACAACGTTAATATCATTTGATATGCACCAACATTTACACTACTTAGGAGGGTGCTTGGAACGACTTAGTAGATATGGCTTTATTGCATAGGAATATTGAATACAGGATTTTTTATCAAGTTGTAAGGTGGACAGATAGTTTTAGGTAATCATCATCATCATTAGCTCATTAAACGTCCCCACCGGGCAGGGCACGAGCCTACCCGTATAGGGTGATTAGGCCTTAGTCGTCCACGCGGGCCCAGTGCGGATTGGACGACTTCACACACAACCTTCGAATCTCTTCGCAGGCGTGCATGAAGGTTTCCTCACGATGTTTTCCTTCACCGTAAGAGCGTCGGATAACGTACATATACTTTTCGAAAATTCGAAAATACATTGGTACGTGTCGGGATTTGAACCTCAGCCCTCCCGGTAGGAAGGTGACAGTCCACACCACTGAGCCACCGACGCTCAAAGTTTTAGGTAATAACAATACATATCTTACATACATTTACACAGCGAAATATTATTTTTATTAAAACAAGGAGCTACTAAACTACGGATATATAATTATCTATGTTTTTTCGTGAATACAGACAAACAAGAAAACACCTACGCCAATACGAACAGGCATGTTCTTGCACAAAAATATATGTACCCGGGTATCGAACCCCACATGTGGTGTCACTTGTTGCTGTGTAAGTGTACGTGGAAATTAATCAACTAATAAAATTCTATCTTTAATGCTAAAAGTATAGGGTTCGATCTCGACTTAGGATGGCAATTTTCTAGTTTACATGGTCATTGAAATAGAAATCCCATTCTCTTATATATCCCTATGAAATAAAGTCAGTACAAAAAATTATAAAACGTTCCAATCTTACAAACCCTCCGTTATAACACGCAAGTAGTTTGGGGATTCGCATAATTTTGGAGCAACAATTTTATTTTCAACCAATAGGATTTGTATCTTTTAATGTTTCACATTAGTTTATATACAATTTCTTTATATATTAGTATACTTTATCTTGTCACATATAATATCATAAAGAAAACACATAATTATAATTTACATAATATTTTACTCGTATCTACCCATCAAGAACCTACTTATTAATCTCATATTTTAATAAATATAAAAATATATAATCAAGTGGTAATTTCTGAAACTGAAATATATTTTGTATAGTATACTTTTACTAGAGATATATGTAATTCATTGAAATTAAAGATGTTTGTTTAATAATGTTAATTAAAAAACTCGTCAAGTTAACTTAAAGAGGTATTAAGTTAACTTATTCAGCGATAAAGATAAAGAAAAACAAAAAAAAAATGAAAACTATCCTTTGATAGATAATATTATAATATCAAGCAAAGGGTTTATATTTATATTAACCACACGATTCATATTTACGTTTTAGTTATGAGATAATAATTTTATCATTAATTTATAATAATTATTACGTTATAAAACGATGATAATTGAGTCGTAAAATTACAACCCTTCGAACGCCAAGAATCCGTACACAATAGAAAATCCATTGTTTCTGATGCCTGTGTTATTGTCGTTCGAAGTGTTAACCCTTTAATCGCCGCTGTCGGATATATCCTACAATTGTTTTGCTATTGTATCAAGAATTCTGACGGTTAAAGGGTAAATGTACGAGCTCACAAACCCTATTGAATCAAAACACAATCACCCCAAAACCGTTCAACCGTTCTGGCACACGTCCAACCAATATCATTGGAGCAGGTTATTCGCATATGGTCGATTATTGTTAACAGGTGGCGCCACAAAGTTGTTGTTCTGATTCATGAACGGGAAGCCCATCGTGTTGGGGATCTGTTTCGCGGGGCTGTTGGGGGTGGATTTCAGCTGGTTGATGGTGGGCGCGGGTCCCGCTTTAGGCGACCTCGGCGAGAGGAGGTTGTCCACGTCTATGTTGATCGTACCTCGGGTGTCCGCCCACGTGGCGCCCAGCTTGGTGGCCGGTTTGGACGCGGGCGCGACAGATGGCGCTGTTTGCACCGGCGTCGGTTGCAGACCTGCAATTGAAATTATTTTGTTTTATTACTAGTGATGTAGGATATTTGATCTTGGGAATCAAAGTCAATGTAAACTCCCCTTTTTTCGGATTAACCAATATTTGTAAACGCAATCTATTGCATATAAATAAAATTGGAGTCTTTGTCTGTAATATTGTAATTATTTTTTCTTGATATGAATATATGTACGGTATGTGCCAAAATAACGTTTTTTAAAAAATCCGCCTGGCTGGCTTTTGTTCCGGATAATCTGTGAAATGGCTAGATGGATTTTTTGGGCAGGTAGCTGATGTTATGAGAAAAAACATAGGCTACTCTTATTTTAAACAATACTTTTTATTTTGATAAAATAAAGCAATGTGTTACCGCGCGGCGGCGCCGCGTCTCGTGACTTAACAAAACGATTTTGGGTTACGTTTTCTGTGGGAGAATATCTTGTTTTTCCTTATTACATTTGCTACTTGCCAGAAAATGACCCGTCCAAATATGACCAGCCATTTCAGAGATTACCCGGATAAACAGACAGACAAACAAAAACTTTAAAAATGTTATTTTGGCCTATGTACTATATATGTATTCTATATTCAAGTGCATGACGGAAAAAAAAACTTATTTCAACAATACAAACAGACACTTTAATTTTATATATAGATGTAAGTAAGATGTGACTGTAGCATGTATTAGAGGTATCCAAAAGACATCAAAGTTGTTAAAGGAATCGGGGAGTCCAATAAAATAAATACAGGTGATTCGTGAGAGAACATTTTAACCACTATACGTATACATAAAAAATATAACTTATATAAAGATAAGCCTTCCTACCGGAGGGCTGAGGTTCAAATCCCGACACGTACCAATGTATTTTCGAATTTTCGAAAATATATGTACGTTATCCGACGCTCTTACGGTGAAGGAAAACATAGTGAGGAAACCTTCATGCACGCCTGCGAAGAGATTCGAAGGTTGTGTTTGAAGTCGTCCAATCCGCACTGGGCGCGCGTGGACGACTAAGGCCTAATCACCCTATACGGGTAGGCTCGTGCTCCTCGGTGGGGACGTTTAATGAGCTGATGATGATATAAAGATCGAGGGCTCGAAGGTCTTTGAAGTCCAAATCAAGCAACTAACGCAATGGTTGGTAAGGCTCCTTCGCAAAATGCGCCCTGGTCGCAAAATGCGCCCTGGTCGCAAAATGCGCCCTGGTCGCAAAATGCGCCCTGGTCGCAAAATGCGCCCTGGTCGCAAAATGTGCCCTGGTCGCAAAACGTTCTTTTCACAAAACGTTTTGCAAGAGGGGCATTCTGCGAACCCATAGTTTGTCGGGACGTTGGCTACACCAAAGGTTCCGATTTCGATGAGGACTTCGATGTCCGGACATTTAAAACATTTGTGTACGTGAACATGTTGTTTGTTTGTTCTGGGTGTCTTCTACGTAAATAAGAATGTTTATCCGTTGTTTAGTATCCATAATACAGGCTAGATGCTTGGTCTGGTCTAGATGGCGCTGTGTGAGTATTTGAAGATATTTCATCATCATCAGCTCATTAAACGTCCGCACTGAGGGCACGAGCCTACCCGTATAGGTTAGCGTCCACGCGGGCCCAGTGCGGGTTGGACGATTTCACGAATAACCTTTGAATCTCTTCACAGGCGTGCGCAGGTTTCCTCACGATGTTTTCCTTCACCGTAAGAGCGTCGGATAACGTACATATTTTCGAAAATTCAAAAACACATTGGTACGTGGCGGATTTGAACCTCAGCCTCTCGGTAGGAGGCGACAGTCCACACCATTAGCCACCGATGCTCTGAAGATATTTATTCCTATTTGATTATCAAATAGCTCTTTTAAGATGGCATTACGAATATTTTCGTGTTTGTATGACCATGGTCAAAAGGCTCTCTCGCGAAACGGCCTCCCATTTCGAAATCGATAGAAACTTTATTATCATTAACGGTGGGTAATTTTATTACATTCCAATCACTTATCGCTTATCAATTAGATCACAATTTCGAGACTAAACATCCACCGTCTTGCCGAGTAAACTATTACACACTAGAGAAGTTATTAAAATATATACATATAACAATCAATTGAAACTGAATAAATTTACAAAGAAATCATTGAAACGCTTAGATAAACAATCAACTTATTAGAAGCACAATCTCACTTAAAATGTGTCCGCGGCAAGTGCCCATCACGTCAGATGGGCAGGATTTTCATTCATGATTACGTCACTCGCTACATCTCATAATGACAGTAGTATGCTCATGCTTTTGATTTTATGCTCAAACGAGTATTCTACACAAAGTTGGAAGTTACTTAAATTGAGTTAGAAAGAGATGGCGCTATTTATCGTATAGAGCGCTATCTTTTTTTCACTCTACTGAGTGAATTCGTGACGTTAAGTCTCTTACTAGAATACGGGCTTTAGGTTTTACGTACTAGCTCACTAATTAGGACGTACTTTGAAAAATGAAAATTTATTTTAAGTATCATACAAGATACATATAACGCAGTTACACAATTCATATAACTTCATGTATGTATTATAGTGGGTACCACTGGATCAGTAGCCCTGGACTCCACATTAGGATTCCCTGTGTAGTGGAGGCCAGTGTCTTCCCATATATGTCCAAGTTTTATTGAATGCGTGCGTGTAAATATATATGGTGTGTGTGTGTGTGGATGTGTGTTTCCTGAATTGAGTTAGAAAAGGATGGTGCTATTTATCGTTTAGAGCGCCATCTCTTTCTCACTCTACGTGAGTGAGTTTCAATGTTAAGTCTCTTACTAGAATACGGGTTTTAGGTTTTACGTACTACCTTAGGCCCGTATTCCGGAACGAGACTCAACGTTAACTTAAATTTAGTTAGAAAGGGATGGCGCTATTTATCGTATAGAGCGCGTATCTCTTTCTCACTCTATTTAAATAAAGATCGAAACTTGAGTCTGGTTCTAGCATACGTGGCGGCCTTAGACGCGATGAGGTCAATGGAACATGCTGTGCGTATCTATAATTGATGTAAACACTAGATTACTTGTCATTTATGTATATTTTACAAATGTTTGTGTTTGCATTGTTGATGTGCCTTATAAATAAAAATAAATACACATATAATAAATAATTCTAATATTATATATAATATTAGAACGTAAAATATTATTATTATTATATTCGTTATAACGTATGTGTCGTAGGAATCTGAATTTATTTTGGTTGACGTTTTCGTGATTGTTCCTACTTTTTCCGAACCGGTGGTAGTCATTTAAATAAAATATTATAACAACTGTTTGACGATTCAAAAGTATCTGTAAAAGATTTATTTGAATAAATATAATTTGAGTTTGTGTTTGTGCTTCTAGTTAGTGTATTGTTCATATAAGTTAAAAATTTACACAAAATTATACTTGAATTAAATTCATATAAAATTAAAGCCATTTTATTATTTGTCTCTATTCTAGTATAATAAAGATTCCATTATTTGTTTGTTTACATTGAACAGGTTTCTAAATTCTGGATCAATTTGAAAAATCTTTGACTTTGGAAAGCTACAGCTATCTATCTATTAACCTATCGCAGTCCACTGCTGGACATAGGCCTCCCCATTTTGCGCCAGATATCCCGGACCTCCGCTTTTCTCATCCAGCCTCCACCAGCGACCTTTCGCAAGTCGTCGGTCCATCGGGCCAGAGGGAGTCTATAGCTACAGCTCTACATTTAATATAATACCTATAAAAACTCCAAATTCCCGCGCGGGGATTATGTTATTTATAAATGAATAAAATAAATAGGCTTTATTCGGATATATATATATTTACCAGTAACATATATATATATATATATGTTACTAGGTGGTAGACTCGGTACCGAGTCGTCTAGGTAGGTACCACCGCAGTGCCAGATATCGGCCAGTGGAATACGAGTGTTTTGAATTTCTGTATCGGTATGAGGGCACTGTAGCTAGTGAAATTACCGGGTATAAGAGACCTAGCATCTGTGTCGGGCGACGGACGCAGGGCAGTGTTGACAGAAATTTATATCAGGTACTGTTATCAATATCCACCAACACTGCATCTGTCACGGTCAGGTGTATCACTTGCCACCAGATAAGCACACTGACGGGATAGTTTCACTTTATGAAATAAAAAAATGTCACAGAGCTTCAAAATGGTAGTTTTTTTTATGTTACGAAGTGACCAGGACGGTTAGGACTTTAACCTGATGGTAAGTGATACGCTTGACCATGACAGCGGCATTTAAGGAGACAAGGGAACAAATATGATCAAATCACCAACGGTAGAAAACTAAATAAATTTCACATTAACAACCTACACATAATTATGGGAGTCTTATTGCACAATTTTAATAACACATCAAATTCATCAAAGTTTATGGCTTATTCCCTTTAGATAGAGTGAGTAAGAGATAGCGCTCTATACGATAAATAGCGCCATCCCTTTCTTATATTAAGGTAAAAATCAAGTTGAGTTTCGTTGGAATACGGGCCTATATACTTTTTACGGCTAACATTATTTAATTGTATTTATTCAATTTGGGACTTTTTTATGCTATAGCAGGCAAACGAGCAAACGGCTCATCTGATGGTAAATGTCACCGCCGCCCATGTACATTTGCAATACCAGAGGACACTGAAATGCGTTGCCGGCCTTTCAGACTTTATATATATGTAAGATATACACTGGCATTGATTGTATAATTATTTCAAAAGAATCTCCCTTTTAATGTGTCTTAAAGACTAGTATGGCGACTTTATTTTAAGTCCTCAGATAGGAAAGCTTGATAACATGATGATACCATGAGCTTTTCTACTTTATTTCAAGCTTCAAATACAAAAAACACTTACATCTTTTAATTTTAGAACGTAACTTAAGTCTATAGGATTCTTTAGCCCTTACAGGAAACTATCTATATCACATTGATTTGAGAAAAAATAACACTACCATAATTATAGATGATGATGAGATCATCGAAGTATCGGAACCCTATTTTCATCATCTCTACAAATAAAATGTTGCTTACACCTAATCTACCCATAGCTATGCTGTCCGGGAAGGCCTGTGCTCTGTATTGGGACATTATTGGCTTACGATGATGATTATTCTGTTCATTGATAAAAATATAACATTTTTATGAGAAACTATTCTACAGAAGCATGACAGTACACAAACAATCTTTAAAACCGTTAAAAGGGAGTACTGCATAACCTACAATTATATCACTAACAAACTATGCATTCAGACTTAGTTCCAGCACGTAAGGAGACATCCAGCGTGTAATTATTTAACCCTATGACCGCCTGACGCCTTAACCCTTTGACCCCCAATGACGCCTTAAGGCGCCAGACACAATAGATTTTCTATTGTGTCTGGATTCCCGGTTCATGGGTTAAGGCGCCACAATTGATTTTCAATTGTGTCTGGATTGCCGGCGATCAATGGTTAGCAAGACGCTCACTCCTCAGTCATAGCCTTCTCTATCAAATAGAGAACTTGTCCGGCAAACATTCCCGCTTCAGTCTTCGGCCCACCGAATCTCATTAAGTCTACGTTACTCAAACAGTCCGTCAACCAAGACCGATACTCTAGCATGATGTTGAGAAACTCTGTCTTCATTATCGACCTTGGTACAACCAGCACAATCGACGCTAACAACGCTATCACAGCTGTCAAGATTTTGGGATCCGGCGTGTGCCTCATGTATGTCAATATTTGTAATATCTCCCAACAATACGTTGAACACTTCGGGCAATTCTTCGTCGCCAATATTATTTCCCACCACATTGAGATATTTCAAAAGCAGTATACTATCGACGTCTTGCTTCATGTTGTGATGGCTGAGCGTCAGTTGTTTGTATCCGAACCCAGATACAAGTGGGTAGAAGAAATAATCGGCGACCGCTGCGAATTCGTTTTTCTTCGCCTTCGCAAACGGATGCTGTCGTATCGAGTGGTAATATCTTGTCTTGTTGATGAGACGTCGTCTGATTATCTCTTCGGCTGGGATTGACTCTTCAGGCTTGCTCACGATTTCCGCTTTAGCTTTTTCTCTGTGTTTGGTTTTATATCTGCTATCCTGTTTGCCGCTTCGGATAATGCGTCGAGCATAAATATTTTAGTTGCTATCGAGTATCTCCCAACATCCGTGTGTATCTCTTTACACAAATGTTCCGCGCATACTTTAGGTTGACTACAAACTATTGCCACCACTGTATTGAATTTCAAACTTCAAAATTGTCCACGTGGTACTTGTCATCTAGATGCACGAACAAGTTCAGCAAGTCACTGCGAGTTTCTTATCTTCAGTCTTCAATTGTTTCACGACTAACTCTCTCCGCCACTTGGAGGCTAACTTCGAAGGTCTCAACGTCTTTCGCTTCGACTAGTACTTCTAGTAAGTCCTTAGATAGTTTGGCCTCTTTCTCGCCGCTACTGGGGTGTCATTACTCATATCGTATGGCTGGAGGTCATCGTCCGAGTCAAGTTGTTCTATTTCATTCTTATCGCTGCGTCAAATGCGTCAGTTTGACCGATTTATTGTTTTGACGATCTCTTTAGTTTGGTCCGGGGTTTTGACGGCGCACGTCACTATCGTGTTGTGCAACGGCTGGCATTGTTCGTTCATCACTTTGGTCGCTATCAAATCAGCAGTCCCTTGTGATCTATCGGTTTCACTTTGAAATTCCTTGGTATTTGTCTGCGGCCGTCATCAGACACTTATTGGCGATCTCTCGCAGTATCTTTTGTATTTCCTCTCCCTTCTCAGTGCAACTAAGATCGAAAGTTAGATCTTTGACCGCTTCTCTTTCCACTTCGTCTATTTCTGCTAGCATTCTGAAAACTACTTCTATAGTAGTGACACCTATGGCTCTGTAGTCAGGCGAGAGCACCCGTAGATGTCTCGACATGCCTTTGAACAGTACGCTCTTCAGTTCGGTGAGGTCCCATCCGATTTTGTCCCTTAACGATATGGTGACACGGTATCTTATCGCTAGCACTAGAAGTTGCGCTATGTACATATGTTGGGGTACGTTCGAGACATTACTGACTTTCACGTCGGCCCACACTCCTGCCACTTTTAAAACGAAATCTGTTAGACACTGCGCGCTGTTTTTGCTTGTACACAGATAGTAGACTAGATTCTCGACTATGGAAGTGTCTGTGTAGTCGGATGGCTTGTAGTAAAACGGTATCCGATACGTTAGTATGTCGTGCCAGTCTTTGCTAGAATCGATGTTGTCTCCCAGTATGTTGAGGATGGCTTGCTCGCCCTTTCTGTAGTCTATGGGACACCGTTTCAGCAGAACTAAGGCTATACTATCCATAGCTTGTCGATTCAAATGGTTGAACAGCGTCTGTGTTAGTTTCCTACGTACAAACTTACACAGAGACTGGTCGTATGTACTCCATGATATTAATATATCAACAAACTGTGTGATCGCCTCGGAATTCCCACTCATGTTGTAGTTTATAATGACTTTGGACAAGAAATGCGCCAAATAGCATATATCGTAGACGACTTCCTGATGGAAACAGCTCTCAGTCATGTAGTCTGTACTTCTTAATACATGGTAGATGAGTTTGTATGAGAAATTCTCGTGGGAGAATTCCTTGGGAGTGTTCGTCTTCAGTCTGTTGGCAACCCTCTCAGGCAGTGTTACTAGCAGTTGTACATAATTCTGCCACTCGATTTGTACTCGTAATGTCCCATATTTCGTTTTCCAACTCGACACAGCAACAGTCCAATATGGCCGCCAGCACCGCGTCACTTCTCACGTACTTCAATAGAATATGTGTCAACCCCTGAAGCACTGTTTCATCGGTTTCCTGCTTCAGGAATCCACATAGCATGGTCAACACTTCATGACTCAGAAAGAAGCTCTCTTCAACCAAGAACAGAGGGACAATCTCCTCTTTCAGCATCGGCCATTGAGGTAGGATCAGTTGGACGATGAGGCCCAGCATCTGTGTGTACATGTGGAGGGTGTCCCCCACGATGGTGGTGTGGTCCAGGCGACACAGCTTCTGCACCGTGAGCGGTCCGGGCAGGAGGGGAGCGACCCGGCCCAGGGCCTGCCGGAGCGGGGCGAGCTGGCTCTCGCTGGTGACGGTCCGGAGGCACCGTATCTTCGGTAGGAGGTCGGCCAGCAGCCCGCCTGCGAATAGAGAACAACTTAATGTGCCCAAAACTGATTGATACACTAAATTAACACACGCATGCATACAATAACACATACGCGCCTGACGGTGAAGTTATATGTCGTTTTTCTTTCAGTTATTTTCGCAATCAGCCTTCATCAACTTATCAGGTATGTGACAAGTACAGCTCTTAGTTAATAATATAAAAAATATCTTCATTGGCACATAAATGTTACATTGTTTCTTACGGTAAGAACATAGATGTGTCGCCATACTTAGTGGCCGCTCTGAATATAGTCGCCAGTGCTTACTGCGCAGGTATAGTCAAGGACGTAATTAAAATAAAGTATGCATTTTGTAAACTGTTCATCGTCTTGTGCAAAGTTCGAGCGGCCAAAAGTTTGGAGAGACCTATATATTGAGTTCAGTGTTTACGGAAACAGGTGACAACTGTTGCCCGTGGTAGGAAAACCTAAGTTACAGGCAACAGGGCCCCACTTATATTTAGATACACAAATCTAAAACGGTATATAAACTGATATATTGAGTTGAAAGCTTATTAAATCGGAAAATTGAAGACGGCCGAAAGAGCTTTAAACCGTAGATGTTTTATGTTTCAAACAATTTTTACTTAAATATATAAACACGTATTAAATTACAATAATAATCATCATCATAACTGAACTGAAATAAGGGCGTTGTTTTCTTGACAATCAATCCAGTGTACTCAGATGATTGTTTCACCTCAGTACCCATGTAACGATTAACAAGAAAATAACGAAAAGTCATATGACTTCGTTGTCATAATAAATATTGAGTTTATGAAATTATAACATCGATGGCGTTACATAAGAGGCAGCTCTTTCTAAAATTTTTGACGTCAAATAGCTGTTTTGTTTTTAACGTTAAAATAATCCAACCGGAAGAAATTAAGACCTATCGCCAATGTAATAGCATTAAATAGTTCTTCATATATATTTCATTTAAATTGTTCAGTTCATAATTCGACAATATTTCAATATTTAACTTTTATAAATAATGTAGATATTTTTTAAATGCTACTTAAATCATTGAAAGGGATCGTAGGTCCCGTTCCGGTTAGACTCTGTGAATTTATCAATATATAGAATTAAGTTACCCCCTTTGACCCATCGAACGCCGGGAATCCAGACAATAAAAAGTCTATTGTCTGACGCCTAAGGCGCCATTGGCGGCGGTAGGGTTAAAGTGTATAGTCCAAATTTGCTTCTTAAGTGCGCGGTTGTTTTATGCGATAAACGCTGCGTTACCATCACACAATGCGATTAACGCACATCATTTCTGTTCACTTGTGTGGACAAAAAAATCAGTATGGCAATAAACTTATTGAGATTTTAAAATAAAGTGTACAACAATCACTGAGGATATAATTACCGAGAGAAAATCAATGACAAAAGATGTGGTGCCATAGTCAATGCAATTCTATAATAAACAATGTTCAAGGCGCGAAATTTAAACATGTATTTGACAGCCTATTTTAACAATTTCATATCAGGTAATATAATCACAAACCATTGTTTAGCGCAGTTGATATGAATATATGAAAAGAAAAATTTTATATGAACAATTATCATCATAAGGCTAAAACAGCCTACCGCAGGGCACAGGCGAAAGCCTGGCCTGTAAGGCGGACCGGTTTTGCCGGGAAACCGCACAACATAGCAACGAGGAGATTAAGCCCCCACTACACAGGCTTAATACGGATTTGGTGGGTGTTAACAACTACCATTCTTAGGCCCGTATTCTAGAACGAGAATCGCGTTGAAATTTTTGCTTAAATTGAGTAAGTGAAATAGTCACTCGCATTACACATAGACGAAGAACCGATGGCCGTTGGGGCCGGAAGGTTCTCGAATGGAGACCGCGTACCAGCAAGCGTAGCGTGGGACGGCCACCACCAGATGGACAGATGACCTGAGGAAGGTTGCGGGTGGCCGCTGGATGCGATAGCTTCCGACCGTTTGGAGTGGAAGTTGTTGGGGAGGCCTATGTTCAGCAGTGGACATCATGTGGCTGATATGATGATGAGCGTCGGTGGCTTAATGGTGTGGACTGTCGCCCTCCTACCGGTAGGGCTGAGGTTCAAATCCCGCCACGTACTAATATGTTTTCGAGAAATATTATGTACGTTATCTGATGCTCTTACGGTGAAGGAAAACATCGTGAGGAAACCTGCGCTCGCCTGCGAAGAGATTCAAAAGTTGTGCGTGCGCGTGTCCAACCCGCACTGGGCCCGCGTGGACGACTAAGGCCTATACACCCGCATACGGGTAGGCTCGGGCCCCTCTGTGGGGACGTTTAATGAGCTGATGATGATGAGTAAGAAAGTGATGGCGCTATTATAGTACGCTATCTTTTTCCAACTCTATAATAAAGATGAACGCTTGAGTCTCGTTCTAGATTTTTTTTAACACTATAGGCAGACATTTGACCGCCATCTCACCTGATGGTGAGTGATGATGCGGCCGAATATGGATCATGCCTGCCTAGAAACAGCCTATTCACTGTTGCCTTGAAGACGGCCAGGTTGTAATGATCGGGGAACACATAAGGAGGCAACGAGTTCGATGCCTTTACGGTATACGTGCCTAAGTTTGTAACAGGGACCGATGTGCTATCGTGCCTTCTGAAGACTTGCGCATATTATAAGTCTGAGGAATTTTAGAAGCGTTTATGCTATTGTTAAATCGGCATACTCTACGCACAACGTCGTTTTTATCAGTGTCTAGTAAATAGCTCTTAAAATTACTACGATTAAATTGAGATCCATATTGTCAATCGTTGAACTTCTTAGGCTAAGCTGATAGTTCTTATAAACTTAAGGTAAATACTTATTTTGGTATTTTCAATATAAATGTTAATTAATATAAATCCAGAGACATTCACACAACGCCATCTAGCCCAAAAAGCACAGATTGTATAATGGGTACTAAACATGGAATAATCGTTTATAAATATATATTTTTTGTAAATAAATATATATTAATTAAATAGAAACACCCCGACTAATACAAACAGACATGTTCACGCACACAATTGTTAGTTCCAAAAAAGGATAGAACCCGGAACAAGGACCTCAAGATCCTTGTACAAGGATAAGCATTTATAAATATCTTTTTGAAAATCCATATTCAATTAACATAGAAACACCCCGACCTATACAAACAGACATGTTCACGCACACAATTGTTTGTCCTGAACAGGGATAGAACCCGGAACAAGGACTTTGAGGTACGAACAAAATGTGCAGGACTGTTAGAATGCTCACCTGATGGTAAGTGATACGCCCGACAACGACAGAGCCGCATTGAAGAAGACCAACAACCGATAAACAGTTATTATCCTCCATCATGCCCGAGACACCAGCTGTTAGGTCTCTTATACTCGGTAATTTCACTAGCTACAGTGTCCTCATCCCGAAACACAAAAGTGCACAACACTCCTGTTTCACGGGTCGATATAAGCCAAAGATGGCTTAAGGTTTTACTTAAATAAAAGTATTATTTATTATTATTTAATTGTTTAGAGTGTAAATAAGTAGTTATAAGTCTTTCTTCTTTTGCATAATGTGTTTACCTTTAATTTGTTTAGAATTAAATTTATAAGTTAAGTTCATATTTTGTAACAAACGCTGGTGAACCAAAAATTATCTGGCACTGCGGTGGTACCTACCTAGACGACTCAGTACCAAGTCTACCACCTACCACTTCTTCTAAGCTTTACAGAACGTGGGAAACCGATGTCCAGCAATGGACTACGATAAGTTAAAGAGAGATAAGTACTAACCTAGTGTGGGCTGTAGCGTGGTGGCGGTGAGTTGTCCCGTGAGGTCCGCCAGGGCATCGAACCCGCCGCCGCCGGGGCCCCCGGGGCCGCCGGGGCCCCCGAGGCCCGGGGCCGACAGCTCCGACAGCAGGTCCAGGTTCGATGCCGGGGCCGCTGCTGGAATATACACACTCATATTCATTTACTCGCTTCTTTTATTTTTACGTATCTATCATAAATACAAAACACATCATTTTGACTATGGAACTTTTGCCGTTTTACGTGCTTATATTAATTGAAATTAATTAGAACGTCGGTGGCTTAATGGTGCGGACTGTCGCCTTCCGATCGAGAGGGCGCAGGTTCAAATCCCGCCACGTACCAATGTGTTTTCAAATTTTCTAAAATTTGTACATTAGCCGACGCTCTTACGTTGAAGAAAAACATCGTGAGGAAACCCGCGCACGCCTGCAAATAGATTCAAAGGTTGTGCGTGAAGTTGTCCAACCCGCACTGGGTCCGCGTGGACGACTAAGGCCACGTGTAGGTTCGTGCTCCCTCGATCTTTAAATTGAGGGTAGATGTAATCCAATTTTTGGATTTTTATAACGTTCCTTCGCTGTAAATGGGTTTAACACTTACATAAACAATTAACTAAGATGCACACTCTCATTCAAAAGGTGTCCGCGGCAAGTCCGCCCATCGCGTCAGTTAGGCAGAATTTTCATTCGTAATCACGTCGCTCGCTACATGTCATAATGACATAGTAATGTGCTCTTGCTTTTGTACCCATGCAGTGACGCGATAAGGTCAACATTTTAATAAATAATTTTAATGTTTAAAATAACAATAACTGATACGTATGTGTAGTGCGTCTCGGTAATTTTTTGGTTGTAGTTTATTCGTCTTATCTAGGAAGGTTTTTTATAAGTGTACAGGACGGTCTGAACGCTCACCTGATGGCAAGTGATACGCCTGACCATGACAGAGCGGCATTAAACGAGACCAACAACTGATAGACAGTTAATATCTTCCATCAATGCCGCACTGCGTCCGTCACCCGAGACGACAGATGTTGGGTAATTTCCCTAGTACAGTTTACCCATCCCGAAAAACAAAAGTGCATAACACTCCTGTTTCATGAGCAGTGTTGCCATCCGAGTTTTACCAAAAGGGCTTATTGAGAGGTCAAAAAGATTTTCTGTTCTAAAAATGCCGCAATAATCATGTCACGAAGCCGGTTTTTTTAGAGCGACTATTAAAAGGTCATCATGACCGATGAAATAGCAAAAAAGCATGTCGAAAATTTTATATTTGGTAATATTTTCAAAACAGTGAAAAAGAGCAAGGAATTTACCCATACTAAAAAGTGCTAGATCTAGCTACAAAAAGGCTAAGGTGGCAACACTGGTCACGGGACGATATCTGGCACTACAGTGGTACCTACCTAGACGACTCAGTACCAAGTCTACCACCTAGTCTTTGTTTATCTCAGGTTAAATAGGTAAAAATGAACTGAAAAACTAATCAACTCACCAGGCACGGTGGGCAGTAGTGATGGCGTGGGGGGCGTTAGTCCACCGGGCGCGTCGGTGAAGGCGGCCGAGAAGTCCGCGAACCCCCCCGTGTTAGGGCTTGTGGGGGGGAAGGCCGCCGCGAACTCCCCAAACTCCGCCGACGGCTTGCGCTCTATACTCGGCTCTTCCGCTCTGAAATCACCATTCAAACTAAATAAATATCCACTGACGTTCACACAGCGCCATCTAGCCCCAAGTTAAGCGTGAAGCCTGTATTATGGGTACTAAACAACGGATAAACATAATTGACATACATTTTTTAAGATAAATATATATCCACTGACGTTCTCACAGCGCCATCTAGCTCCATATTAAGCGCAATCTTATTATTAGAGTACTAAACAACTGATAAATACAATTAAATAACTTTTTTTTAATTAGATAAATATCTACTGGCATTCACACAGTGCCATATATTAAGCGCAAGCTTATAATTAGGGTACCAAAAAACTGATAAACATACTTATATACTTTTTTTTGTAAATACATACAAATAATACATAGAAAACACCCAGACCATTACAAACAGACATGTTCATGCACACAAATGTCTGTACTGTCCGGAGTTTGAACCCGGAACCCTCGGTATAATAGCCGAGATCTCGACCATTACACCACATGGTTCGTTATTAAATATATAAGGAACCCGGAACCCTCGGTATAATAGCCGAGATCTCGACCATTACACCACATGGTTCGTTATTAAATATATAAGTATTTGATAATAATTATAGTAGTATAAAATTTACTGTCGTCATCGATAAATATGTTAAACCTATTATTATCAACCTTCCGTGCACCACGTGGGGTTTAATAAGCCCCAGCGAAACAAAACTCCTCGTATCGAGGTTAAGGGTTAGAAAATTCACTTGAAATGTCTGCCTTATGGGTTCCGTCAGAATATCGGCGCTATTCCAACGCTTGTCTTTCATCATCATCAGCTCATTAAAAGTCCCCACCGAGGGGCACGAGCCTACGCGTATAGGTTGATTAGGCCTTAGTCGTCCACGCGGGCCCAGTGCGGATTGGACGACTTCACGCACAACCTTTGAATTTCTTCCCAGGCGTGCATGAAGGTTTCCTCACGATGTTTTCTTTCACCGTAAGTGTACCGGTACGTGTTGTGATTTGAACCACAGCCCTTTCAGTAGGAAGGCGACAGTCCACACCATTGAGCCACCGACGCTCGGCAACGCTTGTCTTTAAAGCGACGTAATGGCTTTAGCTGAGGCGGAACCCTTTGACCATTTTAATGCTATTGTTATTTTTAAGAAATAAGTGCATAGTTTATTTTTTTCTGTTTTTTTTTTCAATTTTTTTGTAAAGGTCAATAAATGGTTTTCTTTCTTTGTCGATGGCTCATTGGTTGGTTGCCTTAACCCTCCGGGCACCACGTGGGTTTAATAAGCCCCAGCGAAACAAAACTCCTCGTATCGAGGTTAAGGGTTACAAAATTCACTTGAAATGTCTGACTTATGGGTTCCGTCAGAATATCGGCGCTATTCCAACGCTAGTCTTTAAAGCGACGTAATGGCTTTAGCTGAGGCGAAACCCTTTGACCTTTTTAATGCTATTGTTACTTTTAAAAAATAAGAGCATAGTTTATTTTTTTCTGTTGTATTTTTTTTATGTTTTTGTAAAGGTTAATAAATGGTTTTCTTTCTTCTTCCTTATCGTTAAAGTTTACCTGGGATCGAAGTCGTCCTCGAGCACCAAGGAGGTATTCCCCGAGGCGGGCGGCGTGGCGGCGGGCGAGGCGGCGCACGTCTTGAACAAGTCGTCGACGAGGTCGCGGCCCGCGCCCGCCCGAGCCGCCCGCTGTCCGTATGTCGCCGCCGCACCTGGGACACTCAGCATCGTCAGCTAATCTATACTAATATATAAAGCTGAAGAGTTTGTTTGTTTTGAACGCGCTAATCTCAGGAACTACTGGTTCGATTTGAAAAATTCTTTCAGTGTTAGATAGCTTATTTATCGAGGAAGGCTATAGGCTATATATCATCACGCTACAAGTAATAGAAGCGGAGCAGCAATGAAGAATGTTTCAAAATCGGGGGTATTTTTTCATACTTGGAGCTTCCGCTGCGTACGCTGCGTAAACGGTTAAAGTTACACAAAAGTCATGTATGAGAGTATTGTTCTGCTTTTAATGGTCTACAAAAAGTCCGCGACAGCATATGTCTTTTTTAAGGTAAGCTCACTATAACATATTTTTTGCTAAAAAAAAATCTGAAATTGACCCCGAAACCTTCAAAGTTGGAGGGAGGGGAAATCGTATGTATAGTGATAAATGCAAGTACCGTGTTATCCCGAATTTAATGCGAGCGAAGCCGCGGGCAAAAGCTAGTGAACGTATAATGATACGTCCCCAATAGCCATGTGTCCGCTATAGCGAAACTTTTTTTTTTTTTTTTTTTTTTTACATTAAATAGGCCAGCGTTTGACTACGCCTTGTCTGGTAAACATCGACGATGTCTAGGATGAAACGATGAAACGTATCTAATATCCGTTACCACACCTGTAACTTAGCTATCAGCGTTATCACATCTCGCACCGGTTATCAGCTACCAAATATTGTATAACTAGGCAACCCGCGCTAACGCGGCGGCAACTAAGTTACGCTCGCTAGTTTGGTTAGTCGGCGATTCACAGCTGTCAAACTGCAACCACCGACGTAGCGAGAGCCAAAATAATTATGCCTTCCCTTTCTTGATTGACGACCCATTTGGTGTTGCGGTTGAGAGGTCGGCTGCAACACCAAGGGTTCCGGGTTCGATCCCCGGGCAGTACAAACATTTGTGTGCATGAACATGTCTGTTTGTAATGGTCTGGGTGTTTTCTATGTATGATATGTATGTATTTACGAAAAAAAATGTATTTAAGTATATTTATCCGTTTTAGTACCCATAAAACAGGCTTCACGCTTAACTTGGGGCTAGATGGCGCTGTGTCAATGTCAATGGATATTTAATTATTTATTATTTATTTATTCTGTCTAAGAGAGTTTTAAGGTAAGAACGAGATGGAGCGAATATCGGCGCAACGGTAACGCCGCGGATCACGCGAGTTTCGCATCGTAGATTTAAACCTTATGTTTATGACGCTAACGTTGTATTCAGTTTGACACTACATATTAATATTTTAAAATGATCTTTCTCTTTCCGAAATTTACAACGAACCACATTTGTTTGGTTTTGAACTATTAGGTATTTTGTTTTAGTCAAGCTAGTTATCT